>LOJH01012477.1:3626-32898 GCA_001685095.1 Ellobius talpinus
ATCTATCTATCTATCTATCTATCTATCATCCATCCATCCATCCATCCATCCGTCCATCCATCCATTTATCCACACCAAAAGTTTCTGGAAGATACACATAAACCTACTATAGATGAGGATGAAAGGAAATAGCTTAAGTGGGGTGGGAA
Organism: Ellobius talpinus; assembly: GCA_001685095.1. Classification (NCBI taxonomy): domain Eukaryota; kingdom Metazoa; phylum Chordata; class Mammalia; order Rodentia; family Cricetidae; genus Ellobius; species Ellobius talpinus. Next base: position 3,776 of record LOJH01012477.1, read on the forward strand.
GTCAGGGCATGGAGGGATGTGGGGTATGATTTAAATGACAGAATTTAGATAGGACCAAGTTATATTTACTTGGGTTCAAAGTCAGGTCCTGGAAATTCCTAGCTAGGGAAAATTGAGCCACGTTCTTTTGTTCTGTACCCACAAAGTGAAGATGTTAATTAATATCTACTCTGAGGATTAAGTGAGCTAATGAAATTACTTGCAACAGTGCCTCACTTAGGGCAATTACTCCAAAAACACTAGCTTTTTCTTTCTGAGTATGGGGCATACAACCCAGGGCTTTGAATGTTTTAAGCAAGTGCTCTATTAGTAAGCCATATCACCAGCCCAAGATGCTAGCTTTATTATTGCTATTATACCTTTGTGTTTGTATATTTTATAATATGGAAATAGCCACACATTTTCTTTGAAAAAATGCAAGAAAAAAACACTAGCAAGATTTAAAAAATAACCAGAAGTGAGAAGGCTCTATGTAAAGGTGCCTATGGCCAAGTTTGATGCCCTGAGTGAGTTTGATCTCAGGGCCTCACGTGGTAGAAGAAGTGACTCCTACAAATTGTCCTCTGGCCCTCACTCATACACCATGGCAGTGTGTGCCCACATACATATACTCCCACACACTCACACATCCACAAATTAATAATTTTAAGATGTAAAAATAATAATAATAAACTACAAAAAGAGAGACAAGGGTGTGATGTCACATGTATGCTGGCACTTGCATATAACCCCAGTACTTGGGAGGTAGAGGCAGGAGGATTTCTATGAGTTTGAGGACAGCCAGGGTTACACAGACAGACCCTGCCTCAAAGAGAAGAAAAATAAAATACAAAAAAAGAAGTACTAGTAAGTTGAATAAAGCTATTGAGGAGACGCATCCCTGACTGGTGTCTGAAGGAGGGATAGTGGAACAAGTGGCTGTGAGTATATGGATATTTCTAGTTTTCTAGTAGGGATTGAATTTCCATCTGGAGATTTCCATCTTATTTTCAGGGGATGAATTATTTTTGGCAGTTGAGGTGAAGTTTTGAGGAGTAAGGAGCAGTGTATGGGAAGTACCATTAGGAAGGAGAGAATTGCAGGAGTATGGCTGTGTGGGAGTGTATGTATGTGAGCACACATTGCCATGGTGTATGAGTGGGGGCCAGGGGACAACTCGTAGGAGTCAGTTCTTCTACCATGTGAGACTCTGGGATCAAAGTCACTCAGGTCATCAGGTTTGACCAAAGGCAAGGAATTCACAGGCACATTAGAGGCTGTGCTGGCTAGTTTTATGTCAACTTGACACAAGTCACCTGAAAAGAGGGAACCTTACTTAAGAAAATGCCTCCATAATTTCTAGCTGTAGATTTTCTTAATTAATGATCGATGAAGCAGGGCCCAGCCCACTGTGGGTGGTTCCATCCCTGGGCAGATGGTCCTGGGTTCTATAAGAAAGCAGTCCGAGTATGCATTTTGGAGCTAGGCAGCCAGCAAGCAGCACTCCACCATGGCCTCTGCATCATCCCCTGCCTCCAGTTCCTGCTCTGTTAGAGTTCCTGTCCTGACTTCCTTTGATGATGAACAGTGCTGCAGACATGTAAGGAAAATAAACCTTTTCCTCCCCAATTTGCTTTTGGCTGTGGTGTTTTATTGCAGCAAAAGTAACTCAGCTAACACAGAGGTCGGCACCTGTGGATTTGCCATATCTGTCAGCTTCATTGGGTGTTTTTCTCTTGCAGGGCTTCACAAGCCTACAGAGGAGAAGACTGGGCAGCATGAAGCAGTGTCTTTGCTGAGTCAGTGTAGGACAACAAAGAGGGTAGAATCAAGGTGTAATCAACGATTGTGAAACTCAGCAGAAGAATCAGGGAGGAGGACTGAGGGTTCACCTGAGGGTGGAGATGAATTGTCTGGACATTACCATGTGCCAGCAAGAATGAACACGCCTACCATCCTTGCTGACTCCCACTTCCTGACTGCAGGACAGTGGTGGTGCTGCTATAAACCACATTAGTTGGGAAAGGATATAAGGGAACTCACAGGAAAGCCAAGAATGTCAGTGGATATTCAGAGATAAGGATGGCAGAAGATGGGGCTGGAGAGATGGCTCAGAGTTTAAGAGAACTGGCTGCTCTTGTAGAGGACCTAGGTTCAATTCCCAACACTTACATGGCAGTTCACAACCATCTCTAATAGCCTCTGTAAGGACTGCATTCACTTACTGCACATGCAAGCAAACACTCATACTCATAAAATAAAAATAATTAAAATACTTTTGTTTGTTTGGGGTTTTTTGATACAGGGTTTGTCTGTGTAACAGTCCTGTCTGTCCTGGAATTTGCTTTGTAGACCAGGCTGGTCTCGAACTCACTGACATCTGTCTGCCTCTGCCTCTTGAGCGCTGGGATTAAAGGCGTGAGCCACCACCACCTGGCAAAATAATTGAAATCTTAAAAAAAAGGATGGCAGAAGAGTTTGCTAGTGGTGGAATGGTATCCCCCAGGGAGCATATCAAGAGCACCTGGGCTCATTTTTGTTTCTTCTGAAACCAGGACTCATACTCATATATCCCAGGCTGGCCTAGAACTTGCTGTGTAGTTGAGAATGATCATGAGCTTTATAGCAAAGTTTTAGAATTCATTTAAAGAAAGAGATTAGCAAATTTTTAAAAAGCCATCATTTCTTAAACCAGTCTAAAAATATCTGAGGCTTATGTGTGTCTTTTTTCAGCTATAAAACTGACAGAATTTTGTTGTTTCTGGATATGTATGTATGTATGTATGTATTTTTACTTAGGACAATAGTGACAGTCTTTGTTGGCTTCAGTTCTGTAATCCTCTTGCCTCTACCTCTCAAGGGCTGGGATTCCAGGAATGTATCTGGCCTGCACTTTTTAAAAAAATGTGCTGGACGTTGTGCCCTGGGCTTTGCGCATGCTAGCCAAATGCTCTCCCACTGAATTACCTTTGCACTCTAGCAGAAACACCTGGAATGAAGGGAGACATGGGAGATCAAGTACCGGGAAGAGAAGCACAGAGAAGTGTGTTAAAGTGGAAGACGGAACAAGGAAGAAGAGGAATGAAAATCTTAAATAGTTTAACCCCACTCTGAATTATCTTCTTTAGTCCTCTGTAAGGGAAACAGGGGTTCTTGTGTTCACAGACAAGCACTAGGGAAACCAGGAATGTTAAGAATGCAGGGTTGTCTCTTCAAAGACAGAGATGTGTAACCTGTTTTCCACCCAGAAGGCTGGGGACAGAGATGGTTAATAGCCAGGTGAACTTTGTGCTCTCTGTGTGGCCAGGCCACACCAGATACCCCAGACCTTTATCTCGTTTGTCTCAGTCAATCTACAGTGCTGTCCTCCCCCAGACCTTATCATGAGCTTGTTTTTCTTGAGCCTGCTTCTTCATTTAATCTATAGAACCAACCTTTCTGGAAGGTGTCACTTGTACTTTACTAAGCGTTTCAAAGTAGTAATGTCTTAAGCTTTGTTGTGCACATGTGTTTGAGTTAATTGTCACCAGAAACTTTTTTCCAAATTGTGCTGTGCTTAAATATGCCTAAAATAGTCGAGTGGTGCTGGTGCAGGCCTTTAATCCCAGCACTCAGGAGGCGGAGGAAGGCGAATCTCTGTCAGTCTGAGGCCAGCCTGGTCTATAAAGTGAGTTCGAGGACAGCCAGAGCTATTATTCATAGAAAACCTGCCTCTGGAAAAAAAATGCCTGAAATAAACTACTTGGGATCAGACTCATGAAGTTTGAACCAACACCAGCTACTGAATTGTGTTGAACCGAACTTCCTTCTTATCTCCCACAGACTGACACTCCATAGTTCTCGTAGCATCTTCATTTTAGAGATGAGATCCCATTTTAGGGATGAGAACACAAAGTTTAAGTAACTTCCCATTCTTACAAGTAATTTGTCCCCAAAGAGTTTAATTGAAGTTACCCTACATAGGGGACTATTCTCATCACAGAAGCCATAGGTTGCCAAATAAATATCTCAGTGCCAGTTTTGGGGTAACTCTCCTTGAGGCTATTGTCATTACTCTTGGTTGCCTGTCAAAAGCTGAAGGCAAGACTCTATCACTGAAGAGAACACACACATTGGTCATAGGACATAGAGAAAGCAAGCTGGCACTGACCAGGAAGCTTCCTCACCACCAGTTAGCTTTCATAGTACTGGAAGATGCTAAGTACACTGGAAGGGGTCATCAACCATTTTACCCAACTGTGAACCCTGTTAACTGCACTACTGACTGGGGTGGTAAGATAGTCCCATATGTGCAACCGTGGCATGGATGTTATAAAGTGCCCTGGCTAGTTTTATGTCACTTTGACACAAGCTAGAGTCATCTAAAAGGGGGGTACCTCAACTGAGAAAGTGCCTCTATATGATCCAGCTATAGGGCATTTTCTTAATTAGTGATTAATGGGGGAGGGACCAGCACATGGTGGGTGGTGCCATACCTGAGCTGGTAGTCCTGGGTTCTATAAGAAAGTAGGCTGAGCCAGCCATGATGGACAAGCCAGTAAACAGCACCCCCAATAGCCTCTGCATTAGCTCCTGAGGCAGTTCCTGCACTGTCTGAATTCCTGTTATGGCTTCCTTCAATGATGAGCTACAATGTAGAAGTGTAAGCCAAATAAATCCTTCCCCCAAACTTGCTTTTGGGTCATGGTGTTTCATCGCAGCAATAGAAACCCTAAAGCATTAGCCATTAAATAAATGATAACCAATCTACAACCCAGAGATCCAGAGAGCTTAGGTATAGAGGAAGGCACTAGGGGATAGATTTGTATCTTCCTGGCAGGGGAAGTAAAACCTTTTTTTGGGGGGGTGACTGGGGGTGTGGAGGAGGGTTAGGAATGGGAGAAACAGGTGAGGAGGGAAGATAGGGTTGGAATGAAGGGAGAGACAACTGGAACTGAGGAGCATTTGAGGAAGGTCTGGAAGCCTAGTGTAATGAAAACTTTCTAAAATATATGAAGGCGATCCTAATAATGTCACCTAATAATAAGGGAGACCAAGCCCCAACTGGCCATCTCTTGTCACCAAAGGAGGCTTCTGGTACTGGGACTGAGTTGCATTCAACTGAGTTGTTGGCCGAGGAATATACCATGGATATCCCCAAACAACTCAGGTTGTTGCCAAGACAATGGGTCACTGTCTGAAAACTGACTCTGGGGTACCATTGCTGAGGACAACACCCACACAACTCATTGAACATGGAAAAATTGAGCTGGTGCCTACACAGAATCTTCAGCCATATATCCTAGTGTCTTAGGTATGGGAAGGTACTCTGAAGGCTACAAAAAGAGAAACACAACCACCATACTCAACCACAAACCCTTTGACTTACAATCGTCCTGCATGCAAGATATGCTGGGAAATAGTGGCTTAGAACTTGTGGGAGTAACCAACCAGTAACTGATTTGACCTAAGGCCCATGAGATGGAACCCATATTGACACTGATTGACCAAGAACCTGAGATTAGATAGCCAGGGACCTAAGGAAAAACCAAATGATACTGGTCTAGAAAACAAAAAGAAGAAAAAGAAAAAAAGTGTGGTGACTCATAATGATATTCTGCTATCCTCACAGATCAGTACCTTATTCAGTCATCCTCAGAGAAGCTTCCTCCTGCAGCAGATGGGGACAAATACAGAGACACACAGCCAGATATGGAGGGTGTTTGTCTTATATGCCAGTTAGCTTTATGTCAACTTGACACAAGCTAGAGTCATCTGAGAGAAAAGAACCTCAATTGAAAAAAACGTCTCCATAAGATTGGACTGTAGGGAAGCCTACAGGTTATTTTCTTGATCAGTGATTGATGTGTGAGAGCTCAGCCCATTGTGGGTGGGGCCACCTCTGAGCTGGTGGTCCTGGGTTCTATAAGAAAGCAACTGAGCAAGCTATGAGGAGCAAGCCAGTAAGCAGCTCCCCTCCATAGTCTCTGTATCAGCTCCTGTCTCCAGGTTCCTACCCTGTTTGAGTTCCTGTCCTGTCTTCCCTCAGTGAGAGACTGTTTACCTGGAAGTGTAAGCTGAAATAAACCCTTTCCTCCCCAACCTGCTTTCTGGTTATTGTGTTTCATCACAGCAGCAATAGAAACACTAAGACATGGCAATAAGCAATTGCTTTCTAACTGGACTTAAGCCCTATTTCACAGGAGAAAGTACATATCTGGTACTGTAAACCTGGCTAAGAACCTGTAGTTGGAAGGAGGATCAGGGTAACTTGGGCATTCTTAGAAAACAGGAACTGGCCCCTTTAAGAAGAGCTGCTTCTTGTTTTGGGGGTTATCCTACCCTCTCCCCTAAGGAGATTGCAACTGTCCCTATTCCTTAGAACTCTAGATGTCACTTCCTTTCATTGGCCCTTCTCCAATTGTCCCTTCACTTTCCTGCCTCAGTCTTCTTTCCAGGGCATACAGGACAAATTTAGGTGTAACCCCTAGATAACTACCCCATCACCCAAGACCCCCACAACAGCTGGGGAATTCACAGGCCCCAGGGGTGAACCTGCTAAATGGATATAGTATCAAACTACTCTCTAAATTCAGTTTTTTACTCATAGAATAACATAGCCCTTAGAACAGTGGTTAACATAGACACTCGTAACTGGTATAAGTGTAGAGAATAAGTGCCAGTGGAGTGTTCAGCCAAAAAGGGGCATCTATATTAGACTCCTCTCTAGAAGGCTCAGTGACCATAATGGAAGAGGGGACAGGAAGCTTGGAAGATTGACGAGGACTGGTGAAAAAACCAACCAAACAAACAAACAAAAAAAAAAACGTGTCTTCTGGACGTGACAGAACCTACTGAACTCAGGAACTCACAGCCTCTGTAGTTGACAAGACCAGCAGAGGATCAAGCTAATCAACATTCTAGGATGGAGTGGGAAGGGGGCTCCCAAGTCTTCACACCTGAGGCCTATGGACAATGGATAGCTTCTGGGGAGAAAGAATCAGTTTCCTTTAAGGGTGTGACCCCTGGGACAATAACCGTCTTCAATGGATGGCCCACATCCAGGAGAGCACAAACTAGAGTCAATTAGTTTTGTTTTGCTTTTGTAAAACAGAGGACAGGAAATTGGTGGGGATGGCTGGCAGAGAGGGAGGAGTTTGAAGCAGGAGTGGGGAGTGAAAGTGACCTGAAAGCATTGTGTGAAATTCTCCAAGCAAAAGGGGGAAAAGCAACTTGTTCACAGTCCCAACAAGTCAAACTGGGCGCTTTCATGTTTGGTAGTGATAGAAGAAAAGGGGTTTGAGTGAGGCACCGCGCATTTGGCTCCTTACCAGTCTTGTGTTTGGCGAGTCCTGATAGTGTTCTGATAGATAGGAACTCTCGGGTCTCCAAAAGCAGCTGTGTTTGAGACTGGAGGTGGGAGCTGTTTATTTCATTGATGTGACATATGTTGCTTTGTAGAGGAAGATCTGGAAAGAAGTACTAACGTGCTTTCTCACTTATGCTTTTCAGAGTTGGTAGGGGCACTGGGGAAGTGTGATTCTTAGGTGTGTTTTGATCTACCAGGGGATAGAAAGCCAGGCTGCAGCTGCCTCTAAAGTAGAAGGCTGAGAGGCAGTCTGTGGGAAATATGAGCCTACGAGGAGACTTCACAGGCTGTAGATTCTGAAAGACAGGGGGCCCAGCAAGGGTCTGGCAGTGGCTCAGTTCTTTCTTGCAGTGAAAGCAGCTTCTCCACTGTTCAAATTTGTGCCCTGTCTTCTAAGAAAACCTTTCTTTCCTCGACTCTCTAAAGGGTCTGAGTGCTATGCTTATTGCTTAAGTAGTACTTCCCTGGGTTGCACTTAGAGCATTGTATCAAGATGAGTCTGTAAAACATGCTCTAAACCCTAAGTGTACAAACACAACTGTGACATGTTTAATGCTTTTACAGCTTTTAGTGAAATACATGACTGGCTTGGGGATTATGTCCTATCCTATGTGGACATTGGGGATCTTGTAAAATAAGATGCAGGGAATATCAATAAATTATAGGACAGAAATCATGTATATCAAAATCATAAAAGAACTTTATAACTGTTTATGACACGAATAAATAAACATTTCCAGGGTTCGGATTTAGTTGATTTTAGTTAAGGTACTGTGTCTCACTGCATTACCCAGGCTGTCCTTGAACTTGCAAGGCTTTATTCTCTTGAGTGCTGGCATTACAGGCCTACACCACGCCATCTGGCCTGGAGTTTATTTTTCATTTTTTTTTGTATTTTTGAGATGGTCTCATAGCTTAGGCTGGCCTTAGATTTCTGATCCTCTTGTGCCTCTCAAGTGTTGCACTTACAGGGCTGAGTCATCATTACTTTAATTTTATTTTTTCAAGACAGGGCTTCTCTGTGTAGCTCTGGCTGTCTTGGAACAAGTTCTGTAGACCAGGCTGGCCTTGAACTCAGAGATTCACCTGTCTCTGCTTCCAGAGTGCTGGGATTAAAGGTGTACACCACCACCACCCAGCTCAATTTTTAATTTTTGAAGAGAATAATTTTGAAATACATCCTCTGTGGCACTGGTTTGTTATAGTAATGATTTACTTAAAGGTGAATGCTGGACCAGTAAGATGGTGCAATAGGTAAAGATGCTTATGCTAAGCTTGATCACATGAGTTTGCTTCCCAGGTTCCAAAGGCAGAAGGGACGAGCTGACTCCTACAAGCTGCCCTCTGCTCGCAAACACACTGTGGTATGCACATGAGCACACTGCACACACAATAAATAAATAAATATAATAATTCTTTCTCAGGAGCAAACTCTAAAACATAATCTTGGAAAAGTAGAATCCATTTCATTATTATACTATATATAACACTATTTTGTTATTTTTTTTCTGGGGTGATACACAGAAACCCCTATCTATCCCAGACAGAGGAGGCAAGGACAAAACAAAGAAAGAAACAATTCAGGGCTGGAGAGATGGCTCAGAGATTAAGAGCACTGGCTGCTCTTTCAGAGGACCTGGGTTCAATTCCCAGCAATCACATGTCAGCTCACAACTGTCTGTATCTCCAGTTCCAGGGGATCTGACACCCTCATACAGACATATATGCAGGAAAAACATCAATGCACATAAAATAAACAAAAATAAATTATTTTTTTAAAAAAAGAAAGAAACAATTCAGGGCTGGAAAGATGGCTCAGTGGTTAAGAGCTCTATTCTAGAGGTCCTGAGTGAGTTCAATTTCCAGCAACCACATGGTGGCTCACAACCGTCTCTAGTGGGCTCTGATGCCTCCTTCTGGCATAAAGTCATACATGCAGATAGAGCACTCATACATAATATAAATAAATACGTTTTAAACAGAAAGAATTCTTTCAAGTCTGGTTGGTAACTAATGATACAGCAGGTGTGTGAGGGTGGGGTGGGTGTGTATGTATGGTACATACTAGGTATGCGCTGTACCACTGAATTGTGTGGCAGTTGATGCCTGTAATTCCAGCACTTGGGAGGCTGAGTAGGAGAACTTCATGTTTGGGGTCAGCCTGAGCTACTTAGTGAATTTCAGGTCAGCCTATGGAGTAAGGGTCTGCCTCAAACAAAAATAGCAACAACACAAAAGAACAATAAAAACTCTAAGCAACCAAGCAGCAACTACCACTCACAGCCCACTAGCAGTGACCTGTAATCTCAGATACTCAGGAAGCTGAGGGAGAAAGAGCTCAAATTCAACGCTGGCCTGTGCAACATAGTGAGACTCTATCTCAAAACTTAAAAACTAAACTGGTTGGTGGGGGCACATGTCTTTAATCCCAGTACTCAGAAGACAGAGGCAGGAGGATCTCTGTGAGTTCAAGGCCAGGCTGGTCTACAAGAGCTAGTTCCAGGACAGCTAGGGCTACACAGAGAAACCCTGTCTCAAAAAATCAAAAGAACAACAACAACATAAATAAACCTAAAATTTAAGATAAGAGGAATGAGAATGTAGCTCAGTGGTGGAGTGCTTGCCCAGTGTGCACAATGCCTTGGGTTCCATTCCCAGTACCACCACAGTCACATACAAAAAAAAAATCAAAAAACCCAAAGTCTCAAACAAAACAAAAATGCCATTGACTGGGTACTGGCAATACATGGTACCAGCTCTAGCAAGAGACTGAATGCATGAGTAAGAAGTTATTATTTCCAGTAATATGAATTTCTGAATAAATATAAGGAGTAGTTTTTAAATTATTATTTTCTTATGTGTATGGGTGTTCTTCCTTCATACACACCTGGTGCTCATGGAGGCAAAAATAGGGCATTGAAGCCCCCAGGAATGGAGTTATAATGGTTATGAGCTGCTCCATGGGTCCTAGGAAGTAAATCCAGGTCCTCTGGAAGAGCAGCCAGTACTTTTAACTGGGGAAACATCACTCTAATCCCCTTAGTAGATTTTCAAATAAAAAGTGCAATAAACTAATAAATTTGTCCACTTATTGCTAATTTTGTTTTGTTTTTCGAGATAGTGTTTCTCTGTGTAACCCTGGCTGCCTTGGAACTTGCTCTATAAATCAGGCCAGCCTGGGACATACAACGAAGACCTGACACACACACAAAAAAATCACAGAGGCAAAATATATTTCTTCTCTTTTTATTTAAAAATTTATTCTTCCCTCTTATATTACACCCCGGCCACCATATCCCCCTCCCCCCTCTCCTTCCAGCCCACCCTCTCCCCCAGATCCACTCTTCCCCGTTTCCTTTTACAAAATAGCAAGCCTCCCAGGGATATCAACCAAACATGGCATAACGCATTACAAAATGACTAGGCACAAACCCTCATATCAAGGCTAAACTAGGCAATGCAGTAGGAGGTAAAGGGTCCCAAAACTGGGCAAAAAAGAGTTAAAGTTGAGTCCCACAAGAACACCAAGCTACACAGTCATAATATATATGCAGAGGACCAAGGTCAGACTTATAAGGCTCCCTGACTATCGCTTCAGCTTCATTTACTGTGAGCCCCTATGAGCCCTGGTGAGTTGACTCTGTGGGCTGCTTTCTTGTAGTGTCTTAATCCCTCTGGCTCATACAATCCTTCCTCCCCCTCTTCTGCATGATTCCCTAAGCTCTGCCTAATGTTTGGCTGTGGGTCTCTGTGTCTGTTTCCATCAGTTGCTGGTTGAAGCCTCTCTGTTGATGATTGTGTTAGGCTCCTATCTATGTGTATAGCAGAGTATTATTAGGAATCAGCAAAATGGGTTTCTTTCTTTCTTCCTTCCTTCCTTTCTTTCTTTCTTCCTTTTTCTTTTTTTTTAATTCGCTCTGTAGACCAGGCTGGCCTTGAACTCACAGAGATATACCTGCCTCTGCCTCCTGAGTGCTGGGATTAAAGGCATGCACCACAAAATGGATTTCTTTATCTCTTCATTTAGATTATGACTATTATTACTGGTCCAGTGGTCTTTTTATTCTTTAAGGAAATTACCTATTTTTAAATTTCTGTTTTGTTTTCTTTTTGAGATGGGGGTCTCAAGTTTCCTCCTGCCATTCAAGTGCTGTGAATATGGGCATGTGTTAACCATGTCTGACAGGAAATTGTACTTTTTTGATTGTTTGTTTTTATTTTTTTGCTTTTTGAAACAAGGTTTCTCTGTGAAACAGTCCTGGCTGTCCTGGAACTCATTCTGTGTCAGGCTGGCATTCAACTCACAGAGATCCACCTGCAGCTGCCTCCCAAGTGCTGGGATTAAAGGCGTAAACCACCATTCCCTACTACATTCTATTTATAGTTCAGTTTCTAAGTATCAGAGTGAAGCAGGGGACAGCAACCTGGTGACTTATTTGATAATTCTATGAGAGCACTTCACTCTCTAATGACTAGTGCTGCCAGATTAAAAAAAAAGGTTGTTTCATTAAATTCAGATAAACAAGTAGTTCTTAGCATTGACATGTTCAAAATGTAGATGAGATATGCTTGCACTAAAAGATGTTCACTTAATTTGAAATTCAAATTTAATTAAGTGTCCTGTAATTTGAGGGTTGCCTAGGTTCGTGCTGCTTGGTAAGCACCAATTCCCTAGGTCGCCTCAGACAGAAAACAAAAATCATTGTCATTACAAACTATTTGGTACAGTAATGGGTAGCAACCAAATGACCAAAGAATCTTGACCCTTTGAGGAACCCGTAACTGCCGCAACTGCTAAAAATGCTGCTTTGATTGATTCCCGCCCTCCTCCATTCTTCTCTTTCAGCAACCAGAAAGAATTGCTTGATCACTTCTAAAGTCCCGCCCTTTCGGCTATCCCCAATGGAGAGTAAGCTGTTACTCAAAAGGAGGCAACAAAAGCGTCAACGTGGAGTTGAGAGGAGCGGAAGTAGTCAGATTTCGCTGAGGGCCGTAAAGCGGATAGTATTTTCGCCTTCCGGATAACGACAGCAGCTCCTACTGTCACTGCCGGCCTTCCTCGTGCCGGACCCTTCCTAATTCAATTTCCTTCCCATTCCGGGCCCTTCCCTATCGTCGCCCCCTTCACCTTGGATCATGTTCAAGAAGTAAGGACACGCTGTGGCCTCCGTCGGCTGCTCACAACGGCGGTGGGGGTTGGGGTGGGGAAGAGGGCGAGAGCAAAGTTCCTCTTTCTCTCCTCCGCCCCTGCCATCCTGACTCCCTAAGATTATATATATATATAGTACTATGCTCTCACTCAGGACTTGGAACACTTCTTTAAGCTTTCCATCTCTAGTCCTCAATCGGGGTTTGGCTCTCCCGCTCCCATTTTCTTTCTCCTTAACCCTGTTCTGCCCCCTCCGGCAGTGCTATCTCCATTCCTAGGTTTCTACCAATCACATCCTTGCATTGTGATTTAGGGGCACATCCTCCTTGGTTGAGAGGAGAGCCCTGCACTCGCTGCCATATGTTTATTAGTTATGAACTGAAAAAGGGAAGGCTTGACTTCCTGGGTCATGGCAGCGAAGGAGTCTGGGTGACAGGAAGCAGGCAGTCTGTCAAGCCTATTGCTTAGCTGCCAGATTAACCTTATCTTGAAAACAACGAGATAGTCCTGTGTGCTAGTTTGTGTAGGAAGACAAAAATTCCTTGGAAACCTACCCAGTGGGTTCATCTTCCAGATTTGATAGACGCGAAAGGCAAAGGGGGAACATGGGAAAAGGAAGGTGGGTTTTGTGCATGAAATTTTGAGCAGATCTTAACGGATCTTAAAATTATCATCAACATTCTAAAAAAAAAAGTCCCAGCAGACTCCATAACCTGCTGGGGCTCATTCTTTTGTTATGCTTGGGTGGTCTTTTGTATTTTAACGTGCGAGGTTTTGTTTAGATTAAAAAAACCCACAGGTTTTTTTATTATGGATGGGAATCTATTTTTTTCTTTAAGCAAGAATTTTTAGTAAAAGGCATTTATGTAGCTGATAATGGATTTTAGCATAACAATTGCTCTGCCCTCATTAAGTGCAACAGGCATGGCAGTTTATTCTAATATTGTTTTAAAACGTTGGTTTTATATTGTATAAGACAAGTGGAAATTGTGGTATTTTAAAAGCAATTTACTTCATAATTATTTTAAGCATGACTACTTGGTTGGGAATAGATGATTAATTGGAACCTTACTTTTAGATTTTCTGATTCTTCTGCTTAACAATGCCCTCTTTTTTTTCTTGAAAAAAAATCATATGCCAGATTTGATGAAAAAGAAAATGTGTCCAACTGCATCCAGTTGAAAACCTCGGTTATTAAGGGTATTAAAAATCAATTGATAGAGCAATTTCCAGGTATTGAACCATGGCTTAATCAAATCATGCCTAAGAAAGATCCTGTGAAAATTGTCCGATGGTAAGTCCTTGTTTTTATCCACATAAAGATTAGAGTAGCTGACTATCAAAGGTTAGACTGTTCTCATTCTAAATGGAATTATTTATGCATTAGCTATCGATAGACTAATAACGAGAATAGACAGAATTAACTCTAAACTTGTTAGCTATCCATAAACTAATGATGAGAATGGACAGAATTAACTCTAAACTTGTCAATATTTCTATTTTCAAATCTTATCTACATATATTAAAAATGTGTGTTGTTTTATCAAAGACTTGTTTTTATAATTAAATTTATTTCAGTTTGCTCTTGAGAGATGTATTTTATTACTTGACAATGGAATTACAATAATAAAACGTGGAATGAAATTGGATGTAGCAGGTCATATTTCCTCTCTGTCCTCTATTGTTTTCTCTACTGGATAGTATTTTTAGGTCAGGATCTTCACTGGATTAATAAGTTTCATGTATCTTTGTATGTGGCTATTTCATGTTATAATTTTATAGGATGTTTGACTTATATTCACTTTGGAAAGAAAATATCTAACTTGGTACTTTGTGACATTTCTCTTACAGCCATGAACACATAGAAATCCTTACAGTAAATGGGGAATTACTGTTTTTTAGACAAAGAGAAGGGCCTTTTTATCCAACCCTAAGATTACTTCATAAATGTAAGTCTTGTTAGAAATATGCATTTGGGAATATAAAAATACACAAAAGGAGTTGAAAACTATAGGAGTGGAAAGTTACTTCTGATAGTTTGTTATTTATTTGTGCTAAGTAATGAGGAATATAAAAATAAAGTGGATCCTCATCTTGTAAGTCTGAAAAATGCAAATTCTCTCATGTATTAGAGAAAGCCCTCCCCCTACAAAAAAAGAGCATTCATTAGTTCATCCATTCAATAACAGCCCAGTATGGTGGCTCACAGATGTAATCACAGAGCTTGGGAAGTTGAGACAAGAGAATGACACAATTTTGAGGCGAGTCTGGACTATCAAGTGATACCCTCCTCCGAAACAAAGACCCCAGAAATCTTAATTCAATAATTATTTGGTGAACTTTCTATATGTTGGCACTAGGGGCTAGTGCAATTATAAGTAAAGACAGACATAGTCCCTTGTCCTTATTGTAGTTAGAAGACTAGACCAGTATGTAATTGTAAACATAAATATTCATAAACTGATAAGGGCTTTGAAGATTTTCATTTTAGTTTATTACTAGAGTTCCCTAATAGAGATAATTCTGTGTATAGAAAACCATTAGGTAAATGTGGAAGTCCCATTTATTACTGATTGAGTACATGAACAGATGTCATGAAATCAAATAATGTTTATTTCATGCATACATTTACAAATTGTTAGACTGACTATATTACAAAAAATGGAGGAAGATATAATTCTAATGAGCAAGAACTTTTCAAGTGGGAACTAAATTTTTGCTTTTTAATTTGGTATTGTCAAGAGGCAGAAGGAAAGACAGTGATTTATAGGCTCTATTGTGATGGGTAGTGGTGATTGAATTTATCTCCGTGTAAAAAATCAAATTCATTAAATCACAAGGAGATACAGTTTTAATTGCCTGGCCTTATAGAGGTCAGGAGTAGCAAAACTGTTTGGCAAATCTTAAAGCAGGTGAAATATTTTAATATTTATAAAACTAATTATAGTTATTCAAATAAGCATTGCTATTTTTAGGTTAAGATCTGATAGAAATTAAATTCGGATACAGTGGGAATAAGTTGTTGTTGTTATTGTTCTTTGTGACAAACACTAGGTAAACCAAGGCTGCTTTTGTACTTCTAATTCTTCTACCACTACCTCCTAGGTGCTGGGATTATAAAGCTGTGCCACCATAATCTGGCTACTGTCATTATTTCAAGGGAGCTTAGAGAAGCTTAAACACTCTAAGGACTGGAGAGATGATTTAGCAGTTACTGGCTACTCTTCCAGAGGTCCTGAGTTCAATTCCATCACCCACACGATGGCTCACAACTGTCTCTTACTATAGTCCTAAATAAATCTAAAGAAAAAAAAGCCACTAAAACCTCCATTCCTTGAGTCATCATGTGAAAGCCTCTAGAGATTCTTTAATTGTTGGTTTGTAATTTATTGGTATATATACACACAGATACTTTTAAGATTACAAAAAATATATGTACATAAATGTGGGAAATCACAGGAATAGGAAACTAATAAGCAAGTGTATTCCTGTAATCCAGAGTAAACTATATTTAGTTCATTGGTATATTCTCATCCACTTTATTTCCTATGTTGTATACAAACACTTTCTGTTTTGTTTTATTTTGTGCTGGAAATTGAACCCAGGACCTTGTGCATGCTAGGTAGGCTTTATAGTGCCAAGCACAATCATTTTTGTTCTTTTAAAATTGGGCTCTCTGCTACTTAGTTTTCTCTATTAAGATTTTGTATTGGTAAATCATATGCACTTGCAGTTGGTGAATCATTATTGATAGGATTACTAGTTATAAGAGTTCTTTTCTTTTTCTTTTTGAGACAGGGTTTCTCTGTAGCTTTGAAGCCTGTCCTGGGACTAGCTCTTGTAGACCGGGCTGGCCTCGAAGTCACAGAGATCCACCTGCCTCTGCCTCCCCGGTGCTGGGATTCAAGGCATGCGCCACCACCGCCCAGCTAAGAGTTCTTTTCATACAATTCTATCACTCTTCCTCTTTCTAGTAACCACTGATTTTAGATTGAGACAGGGTTTCTCTGTGTGTAGCCCTGGCTGTCCTGGACTCACTTTGTAGACCAGGCTGGCCTTGAACTGAAAGAGATATGCCTGCCTCTGCCTCCTGAGTGCTGGGATTAAAGTTGTGGACCACCATTGCTTGGCCAGTGATCCTTTTTGACAGTATATTATTTCTGCTTTTTTTCATTTACATGTTGTATTGTGAAGAGTTTCTAGGCATTAAGTATTTTCTAAAAGCATGGTTTATTGTAGACTTATACTACTTTATTTTTGTTCTTGTTTGTTTTTCGAGATAGGGTTTCTCTGTGTAGCTTTAGATCCTGTCCTGGCACTCATTCTGTAGACCAGGGTGGCCTCAAACTCACAGATATCTGCCTTGCTCTGCCTCCCAAGTGCTGGGATTAAAGTCGTGCACTACCACCTACCACCGACTTAAACTACTCTTATTGACATATCTTCCCTCTACCATTTGTTAGACATAGTGATCCACCTCAGTTTCTTTTTTTATATGTTAGTAATGGAACACATCTTTCTATCCAACATACTGCACATTCCTCCTTATTCTTTAGGACAGACTCAGAAGCAGAGTTACTGGGTTAAGAATAGAATTCTTTTCAAGGCTTTTAATCCATGCTGTTAAGTCGTTCTAAAGGAAGCTTACACCCATTTGCAAGCTGTTAGATGTATACTCCTATTCTCTTTTCTTGAAAATATTTATCAAATTTGTTAGTAAAGGACACTGATTTGGCTTTTATTTTGCAACCATAAGAGTATTGTAATTTTGGGAAATACTTGTTTGTGTTCTTTGCCATTATCTTGAGTCTTCAGTCATACTAATTTATATAATTTATTTCTTCTCTTGTAGATCCTTTTATCTTGCCACATCAGCAGGTTGATAAAGGAGCCATCAAATTTGTCCTCAGTGGAGCAAATATCATGTGTCCTGGCTTAACTTCTCCTGGAGCTAAGCTTTACCCTGCTGCCGTAGATACTATTGTTGTATCCTTCCCAGGGCTTAACCACTGAAAATTGTTCATTGTGTTCTTGCCATTACTGAATGTTCTAGCATCCAGAAGAATATTATATGTGTTTTTAATGTTTATTAGTATATTTTCAGAAATTGTAGTTTAACTCTGTAGCCAAAGCTAGCCTTGAGCTTCTTATTCTGCTGCCGTCTCCCCATCAGTGCTTGGATTACAGGCATGTGCTACCACACCCTGTTGAAGGAGACTTTTAATTTTGACTAAGGGAAATGGGAGATAAACTCAAATCAACCAACCTTGAAGTTTTTTCTCTTCTCTCTTCTCTTCTGTTCTCTCTCCCTCCGTCCCTCCCTTGCTTTCTTTTTCTGAGATAAGGTCTTACTATGTAGCCTTGGCTGGACCTCAGACTCAGTATGTGGTCCAGGCTGGTTTAGAACTTACCATTGATTCCAAATTGTTCTCAGATTGATCAGAATTCTTCTACCCCTGTTTCCTGAATGTTGGGATCATAGGATTATAAAATGGCATATTCTTGGCCATGAAAGAAGTGAGAGATGAACTGGAATCAAGCAGCCTTTTTATTTCTTTTTTTTTCTTTTTGAGAAAATGTCTCATGTAGCCCAGGTTGGTCTCAAACTTGTAGCCAAGGATGCTCTAGAACTCCTACTCTTCCTCCCTCTACCTTCCAAGTTCTGTAATTATAGGCATGTGCCCCATTCTTCCCTCTCCTCTTTGTTTTTTCAAGGCACAGTTTCTTTGTGTACCCTTGGTCTTGGAACTAGCTCTATAGACCAGGCTGGCTTCGAACTCACATTGATCCACTTGCCTCTGCCTCCTGAGTGCTGGGATTAAAAGCATGTGCTACCATCACTCAGCTAGCTCCCCTTTTTCAATTTTTTTCTCAAATAAGTTTCTTTAAACCATTTTACACATGTATGCAATGTATTATGATTATATTCACTCCTCTTACCCCCAATTACATTTTCTGACTTTTTTTTGAGAGTCTTACTATGTAGCCTTGGCTGGCCTAGAGCTTGTTATATAGACCAGGCTGGCCTCGAACTCACAAAGATCTGCTTGCCTCTGTCTCCCGAGTGCTGGTTTTGAAGGGATGTGCCACCATACCCACTCTCTTGTTTATTTTTAATTTATTTATTTATTGGAGACAGGATCTCACTATATATCTCTGACTTAGATTTTACTATGTAGCCCAGACTATCCTTGACCTTTCTATAATCCTGCTTCTGCCTCTTGAGTGCTGGGATTACAGATGTTTACCACTATTCCCAGTTCCATTCTTCTTTTTGACAGTCTTAAACTGACCTTGAATTTACTATGTAGCCAACACTATTGAATTCCTTATTCATGGGTCATACCACGGGCATATACTGTCATGCCAGATTCCTTTTTTATTTTTAAATTTTCTATTTCTCTCTCTGTGTGTATGTATGTGTATATATGCATATGTATATGTATGTGTAGGTAAGAGAACAACTTCAGGAGTCAATTCTCTCTTTTTACTATAGGATCTTGGGATAGCACTCAGCTCATCAGGTCTGTCTGTATCTTAAGCACTTCTACCCTCTGGATCCTCTTGCCCTCCCTTTTTATTTTGTGATGATAAATTGTGTTTCATTTTATGTGGATTCATAGAAGGTAATTAAAAAGTTATTAAGGAGTTACAGTGTCATTGCAGCCTGTTTACAACCTATTATCAGACTCAGGATGCAGTCTGAAACTTGATTATGAATAGGTTATAGGTGATCTGACTGGATCCTCTTTTGCATATAAACTTGTCACTTTAATGTTTAGTTTGACTCTCCAGATATACTGTGTAGAAGTTAGCTAGATTCGGGACCTAACTTGGTCCCACCTCTTGAAGATAATTAGTTAACAAAGCTTCGCTATCAATAGTGGAATAAAAGCATTCAAGAAAGAACTGAATTGAGGCAGCAGGTATAGTGTGTGTGGGGGAATATTTTGTGTTATGTAGCCTGGATTAGCCCGGAACTCAATAGGTAGCCTAGGGTGGCCTTGAATCTTCCTGTCTCAGCCTCCCACTGCTGGGTTTACAGGCATCTATTAATGTACCAGCCTAAAAATTGACTTTTAGGTGATTGGTTTAGAACTGAGAACATATTTTTCTCTAAGAGAAATGTGTATTTTTATATTTAAAATAATCTTGTTATTATGCAACACAAGCTAGCCTTGAACTCATGGTGATCTTCTAGTTCAGCTTTCCCAAGTACTAGGATTACAGGTGAACATCACACACACACACACACACACACACACACACACACACTTAGAAAACATTTTAAGATTTTTAACATATTCAACTTGAAAATATATAAGTAGAATTAGTTTCTTTTTGAGGAGTCTAGTCTAATCTTGAATTTTTGGTGATCTGCCTGTATCAGCTCTCAAGTATCAGATCACAGGAATGAGCCATCATGTCTAGCTAGGTCTTTTATTTGTTTTTTTGAAACAGGGTCTCTCTTACCTAGTCCTTGGTGTCCTGGAATTTATATATGAACCAGGCTTACCTCACAGAGATCCTCCTGCCTCTGCCCCCAAGTGCTGGGGTTAAAGGTGTGTACAACCACACCTAGCTAAGAATGAATTTTTGGAAGGACTATATTCCCAGATTGTCTTAGTTTGTGTTCTTACAGGTCTCATTAGAAAAAGAAGGTGGCAGATATTAATAATGAGTGTGATAGGTCAAATAAATGCATTTAGAGACATTGCAATGTAGTTTCAAACAAGGAAAAAGTGAGACCTTAAATAACCACAGGCCAGTCAATGGTGGCACATGCGTTTAATCCCAGCACTCAGGAAAGCAGAGGCAGGCAGATTGTTCGAGGCCAGCAAGCCTGGTCTATAGAGTGAGTTCCTGGATAATCAGGGCTACACAGAAACCCTGTTATGAAAAACCAAACCAAATGAACAAAAAGGAAGGAAGGAAGGAAGGAAGGAAAGAAGGAAAGAAAGAAAGAAAAAGAAAGAAAGAAAAGAAAGAGAAAGAAGAAAGAAAAGAAAGAGAAATAACCACAGGAGCAAAAAGCCAATATAACCTATTCAACTTTTTAAAAGAAATGCACATGGACCTATAAGCAGTGGTATGTACCTGTATTCCCAGAATCTGGGAAGCTGAGACAGGACAAGTGTCATGAGTTCAAAGCCAGGCTGGAGTACATGAGACTGCCTCAAAAACAAACCAGAAATAGAACTAGTGATAAACTGAGACAGCTTCAAATCAAGGAATAGTCTTCATGTACAGCACAGCTTATTATGTTGGATTCTTTATTCATTTTGAGACAGCAGTTCACTGTGTAGCCCTGGTGGCAAAGAAGTTGCTATGTAAATATCAGGCTGGCCTCAAATTCACAGAGATCTTCTTGCCTCTGCCTCTTAAACATTGGAAGCAAGGGTGTGACCACCACATTTGGTCATGATGGTCTTTTAAGTCATGATCAGTTAATGATTCCTATTATCCTTTTTGTCTAGGGGTTGCTAGGGAGGAAACTCACTTTTTTAAACTTGTTTTTGAGACAGGGTCTCATGCAGCCCAGGCTGGCCTGGAACTCTTGATGATCTTCCTGCCTCTACTTCCCAAATGCTGGATTACAGGTGTGTGCTACCATGTCTCTCCTCTTTCCCCACCCCCCAATTCAGGATCTTACTAGGTAGTTCAGACTGATTTTGAACTCACAATCCTGCTCCAGCCTCCCAGGTGCTGATATTCCAGAGGTGCACCGTCGCAGCCCTGCTCCATACTGTTTAAAGGATATTGTTTATGCCATGAATAGGACTAAGTGATTCTGCATCACTTCCAATTTGCAGCAATATTTCATCTATATTATCTATTAAATAGGATTTTGTTCATTAGGACAGGAATCTATCTTCTGCTTTATCATAGACAGAGTGGTCATTTGCCTCAGGCTGAGAAAAGGAATAGTAATTGGTACGTACAAGGAAATCACTATGAAGTGTGGGTTGTATTTAAAGGTGTATTTTAACTGGATGTGTTAGCTTAAGCTTGTAATCCTAGTATTTGGAAGGCTGAGGCAAGAAGACTGCCATTAGCTTGAGGTCAGCCTCAGAAAGAAAAATACCAGGGTGTAATGATAGGTACATGCTTTTAGCACTCAGGAGGTATCTTTGTGAATTTGAGACCGTCCTGGTTTACATAGCCCAGATACACCTGGGCTACATAGTGTGACACTAACTTTCAAAAAAAGGTGTATTCTGTGATTTGTGCTCAAAAGAAGGCTTTCTCTCTCTTTTTTTAAATATTTATTAATTTATTATATATACAATATTCTGTCTGTGTGTATGCCCACAGGCCAGAAGAGGNCTTTGGAAGAGCAGACAATGCTCTTAACCTCTGAGCCATCTCTCCAGCCCGGCTTTCTCTTTTTTGGCATTTATACCTAAAGGATAGAATAAGTTGTATATTGATGTAGATACGAGTCACATACTGGGTGTTCAAATATTTGTGCTATACTGAATGGACCACTGGAAAGTCAATGAAGAAAAGTATTCTTTGAGGACAAGGTTACCTTTTATGTTTATAGATTTAAACAATGGTATGTTTTCTGTTCTGTATTTTTCCTTAACTGGAAGATTTTCCTAGTGCCTTAACTTTACCATCACCCCCACTCCTCTTTTGAAGATGAAGTTTCCTCATTTGAAGTAACAGATTTACAGAAATTGCAAAAAATAGTAGAGAGATTCTGTGTGTATTTGAACTCAAACACTGCAGCATAAAACATGGAAGCTTCAAAGGATAACTAAAATCATTGTTTCAATTGTATAAAGGCTAAAACTGTTACAAGGGGCTCATCAAAATAGAGTGGAAATCTAGTATATTTTTGAGACAGTCTTGTTATATAACATAGAGCTGACCTTAAACTAGCTATGTAGCTCAGGGTTTACTAAAATTTATGGTTTTCCTTCCCTAACTTTCTAAGTACAGTGATTATCAGCTTGAACCTTGCCCAGCTGGGAATATAATTATTATCTTATGTGTTATTTATATAAAGCCACCATTTGGTTGTAGAAATAACTAAAGCAGTTGATAAATATTTCACAGATTTTAGTATTTATCTGCAGTAAGTTTTATCTTGTTGCCTACTTTCTGGTTTGGTTCATAGGGAGGTGCAGTACTGATATTTGGCTTGATACTAAAATGATCAATTCATTGTGGATTTATTGGCTATTTACATTGTACCCAAAGACCGCTAGGTTCCTGCTCATAAGGAATCAATGGTCTAGGAGAGAACAAAGATGGGCTCAAATGGCAAAGCAATCATTGTTTCTCATAGTTCCCTTCCCCAAACTGAGAAATAGTTTTCTTAGCTTGTTTTCAGGCAATCATGGCAGAAGGAAAGCAACATGCTTTGTGTGTTGGTGTCATGAAGATGTCTGCAGAAGATATGTAAGTCTCATTTTAGGCTCATATAACTGAAATATGAATGGTAGCTCAGGAAGCATCAGTTACAGGTGACGTTTGATGTCATTCATACCACATCTTATAAATAAGCAAAGTAGCTCATTTCTTATTTTTCCTAACATTAGGAAGCCATTACAACTCATTTTGCCTTCAGGGTTACATTCTTAAACATTTTGAAATGAACCATGCTGAAAGAGGTGTTATACCTATCTGTGTATGTGTAACTTTAGGATTTTCTCTTTAGTGCCTATCTAGGTTTAAATTGGTGATAGAGGGTGTGTATTTTACTGCTAGTTTTGAAAACACACATACAGCTGGGTGTAACAGCACCTGACTATAATTCGAGCACTTTGTGAGGTGGAGGCAGGGAGATTGTGAGTTTGAGGCTACTTGGGACTAAAAAGTGACTGTCTCAAAAATACTATTTTATATTCTAACCTGGTGATAAAAGAAATGTAGCATGTTTTCAAAATATATAACCAAAATTCTGTTAATTGTGCTTTGAGATTTACTGTGTTGATGTTTGCATATTTTGTAGGTGTCGTTGTGTTTGTATTTACTTTCTGGGTTGTTCTCCACTCCAGACAGGGTTTCTCTGTGTTGCCTTGGCTGTCCTGGAACTCACTCTGTAGAACAGGCTGGCCTCGAACTCAAGAGAGATCTACCTGCCTCTGGAATGAAAGGCATTGGCCACTAACACCTGGCTATTTTTGGGGTGTTTGAGACAGAGTCTCTTGTAGCCCAGGCTGATCTTGAACTCACCATGCAATTGAGGATGACTTTGAATTTCTGATCTGCTTCCAGTCTGGGATTATAGATGTGTGCTACCACACCCAGCTTTAGAATCACTTAAATATGAATTTCAAGAGTGATTATGTGGCTCAATGGTGGAGTGCTTGGATAGCATGCCATGAGGCCCGAGGTTTGATTTTGTAGTACCACAAAAAACAAATAGCCAAGTAAAAGAGAAGTCAGATCAACCAAATCCCCAAACCTCACAAATTGCTACAGAGTACTGTAGTTTAATGTAGACAATAATATAATAGCAATACATTTCCTACATGGTGCTCACTGATTGTAAAGTAGCACAACACTTTAGACTGTGTTTCTCATGAATGATTAAGCCTATAAAATTCATAAAACCTGCTTATGTTTTTTTTTCTTTCTACAGTGAGAAAGTCAACAAAGGAATTGGCATTGAAAATATCCATTATTTAAATGATGGGCTGTGGCATATGAAGACATATAAATGAGCCTCGAAAGGAATGTGCTTGGGCTAAACATGGCTATTATGCTGTATCTGTGTTTGTGTCTGTGTGTAGCAGCATGAAGACAATGCCTCTATGGTTATGCTGAATAAATTCTGCGGATGCTAAAATTCTGTTAGCTTCAGAAATTATTTTAACTTAAACACAAATTACAATTGGGTAGCAAACTTGAACCTTAAAGGGTATCTGGTAAGTAACTTAGCAGATAACTCAGTGTCCTATTTAGGTTAATGATAGAAGATGATTTGGTAAATGTGTTTGCCAGTTTATGGTAGATTCCTAGATAGTTTGTCTAGTTATGGAGCTAGAAGCTAGATTTGGAATTTTATTCCATTATTCAGAGGCACCCAGAAGTGTTCTTGTGTGTATGTGTCTGTTGTTGTTTTCAATTTCACTATGGACTATTCCAAACATACTCTAAGATATGGGTAATAGTATAATAGGCCTTCCTTCCTTCATCACCCTGATTCACTTTATGGCTAATCCTATGCTCCAGTTTTCTTCCCTATTTCCTAGTTACTGTGAAGCAAATCTTAGCCTATATTTCACCTCTAACTATTTTAATATGTATCTTTAAAAATATAATCACAACACCCTGAAAATGTTTAAAAAGTTATTTTCTAATATGATCAACTATCTAAGCTTGTCAGATTTCCTCAATTGTCTCTTTTCAAGTTTTATAAACTGTTATTTTCCTTGAGTTAGGGACCACATTCTTATATTGTATATGGTTGATATTTGTTTTTATATTAAATTCATTTTCTTTTATCTTTTTAAATCATTTAAGAAATGTAGTTTTGTCTTAGGAAGTTTCCATGTTCTTTGTCTTTTTTCACTATATCACTGCCCTTTGTACACAGGAAAATACAGTACACAGTTCTGTAAAACTCAGGTTTCACCAGATTAAGGTTCATTTATAGTGCCTTCTCTTGAGTCATATTATGCCATTTAAACTTTCAGCTTTGTGTTCTACTATATTGCCTTCAAAATGTCTATCTCCTATCCTGAGGGCAATGGGCCACTATAGAAAGAAGAGTAATTTGTTTTGGAAGTAAAAGAATACTTGCAAGTTTTAGTGATAAAGACCTTTCTTCCCAGTGACCTTGTTATGCTAGTGTCTCAGCCATCTCTTTTGGTTATTCACCAATATTGACTGTGATTTTATTTTTCAGATGGATACAGACATTTACAACATTGTGGTGACCAGTGTTACAGTTAGAAGTTGGTGACAATGATGAGGGTGGATAGTAAATAGAGATCATTCAGCTGGTTGTTTGTTCTAGCTGGGCCTCTCAGGATATAACATAGGTGAATACATATATAAGATCTGATCTCAGATTGGCAAACCATTCACCATTGATGGACCATGTAAGACTTGGAGATTTCCCAGTTAGAATATAAATATATTAATTTGTGTAATGGGCCTTTATAGGGCAAACAAAGGTTAGTACCTTGGGATAATAATATTTTATCTGGGCCAGGCGATGGTGGCACATACTTTTAATCCCAGCACTTGGGAGGCAAAAGCAGACAGATCTCTGAATTTGAGGCCAGCCTGGTCTACAGAGAGTGAGTTCCAGGTCAGGCTCCAAAGCTAAAGAGAAACCCTGTCTCAAAACAACAACAAAATTTCATCTGCGCTGGGTTAAGGCTTAGAGAATTTGTCCTGCTTCCTGAACTAGAATGCTTATCATTGCCAAAATCTTATCTTTCCTAGCCTGTAGATATGCTGATATTTTACTTCCTATATACTTTTCAAGTTTTGTCTATTAATTTCTTCTTGTGACAGTTGTATTTTATAACTTACTATCTTACTTAATTTTGATAGTTATTAATGGTAGATAAAAAAGCCTTGTTGGGTGTGGTGGGGCATACCCTTTATTCCAGCACTCAGGCAGGAGAGTCTCTGAGTATAGACAGCCAAGTGTACATAGTAAGATCTTGTCTCAGAACATTTATGCTGACTTACTGATTTCAAATTCATGTCTCTCATTCTGAGGCAGAAGCACCCATTTTGATGCCTATTGCTCCTTATAGTCCTAAAAATAATATATGTGCCACTTGTGCCAAAACCAAGCTTTGAGTTTTTATTTTTACTACTGAAATGTTAGTTGACTGAGGTTGTCTGTGTGGTGCAAACAATCAAGAGCACAACATACACAAACATAGATTGTAGAAGTTAAAACTTTGTTTTGCCTGCTTTCTAGAATAATTTATCCTTGTACATAGCCACTGTCACAGTGGGTGTAGAGAATACTTTTTCTACTATGCTAAGGTACATTGACTGTTGCCTTGGTGAACTAAGTGTGTTGCCTGCCTTTCCTGAGTTTGAGGACTCATCAGTTTTAACCAGGGATGCCAGCCTACTTGTGCAGGCCTTTTCAGTTTTCTTTTCTCCATTTTTTTTGTTTGTTTTGAGACAGGGTTTCTCTATATAACAGCCTTAGCTTTCCTGGAACTTGCTTTGTAGACCAGGCTGACCTCAAACTCAGAGATCTACTTGCCTCTGCCTCCTGAGTGCTGGGATTAAAGGTGTGCATCACCATGCCCAGCTGGCCTTTTCGGTTTTTAAACATGTATGGAAGCCAACTGAGAGGTGCTAAATTAGCAGAAAGATAAGCCACTTTACGTAGCACGCTTGAAGGAAAATTTACCTATGTTCCCGAGAATAATACAGAGAGGGCCTGTTATCATTTGAGCAAACACCAGTTTTAAGTTTCAAAATGAAATCTGTTTCAAACTTAACTTACGTTCCAGTTATTCTTGTGTAGTTGGCTCATTTTTACTCAGCCCAGGTCAGCTGAGCTCAATAGGGTATTGTTTCTATACAGAATGGCACAAAGGAAAAAATATACAAGTAGGTATAGGAAACTTCATGAAGAAAAAATAGGCAAAGGTGATAGTCCAAGACCAATTTATAAAATCAGTATTTCCCAATTTTAAGTCACCGGAATTTGCAAATTTGTGTTGGGTATTGTGGCTCACTGTTTTAACCACAGCACTTTGGAGGCAGAGACAGGTAGATTTCTGAGTTTGAGGCCAGCCTCATCTACATAATGAGTTCTAGGATAGCCAGCACTACATAGTGAGACCCTGTTTCAAAATAATGTACAAAGTACATGTAAACTAACTATAAAAGTATCTCTTACATTGTATCCAGTATGGAATTTTTTAAAAAATCTAAATGTAGGAATGGAGAGATAGCTCAGTGGTTAAGAGCACAGACTGCTTATTGCAGTGGTACATAGACATACATGCAGGCAAAACACCTAACACCTAACATATAATGGATTAATTTTTTTAATTCATATACTCTGGGTGGTAGTGGCGCATACCTTTAGTCGCAGCACTTGGGAGGCAGAGGCAGGCGGATCTCTGTGAGTTCGAGGCTAGCCTGGTCTACAAAGCGAGTTCCAGGACAGCCAGAACTGTTATGCAGTAAAACCCTGTCTCAAAAAACCAAAAAAGAGGAAAAATCCATATTCTTTTGAGTTGTAACAGTTCCCCATCCCAGGTTAGATGGTTTCCTACAGTTCAGTGCCTCACAGCTTGAGCCACCAGTCCTCTTCTAGCAGACTCATATTTTGCTGTTCTGTTAGCAGCTGCCATCTCAACTCCCCAGTTTCTGCCTCCCTGTAGTAGAGGTTGAACCCAAGACTTTGTAAATGCCAAGCAAGTGCTCTGACATTGGGCTATATTTCTAGTCTTATTTTGAGAAAGGGGCTCAATAATTTACCTAAACTAGCCTTGAACTCATTCTATAATCCAAAAGTCCTTGAATTTGCTTCAATCTCCCACGAAGCTAGGATTATGGGCTGTACTACCAGGGCCAGTTCATGGTTTCTTTTTTTATCTCTTTTTAAAAAAATGTTACCAACTTCTGGGGCTGGAGAGACGGCTCAGAAGTAAAGAGCACTGGCTGCTCTTCTAGAGGTCCTGAGTTCGATTCCCAGTAACCACATGGTGGCTCACAACCATCTGTAATAAGATCTGCTGCCCTTTTCTGGCCTGCAGGATACATGCAGGAAGAACCCTATATACATAATAAATAAAAATCTTTAAAAATAAAGTTTAAAAAAAGTTATCAACTTCAAACAAGACCAGCTAGATTTATTCCAAGGGTAGTCCTGAGTATTTCCAAATTGAGGGGATTGATATTCCCCAAATAGAGATCATATGCCATTTGTTAAATAATAATTCTGTACAAGCATCTGAACACATCATAACTGAGAATACACTATTTCTAGGTATAGTGCTTTAGAAGAAGGTAAACAAATAGCAATTTGCTAAATTTGCAAAGGTTTTCATTTTTTTGGTTGGTCATGGTAACGTAAACACAGCAATTATGTATTAATGGAAATATCGGTGTATGCCCAAACAAAATGTGGTAAATATTTTAATTTTGTTTATCTAGATTCCTTAATATTGAGAACATCTCTCTCAGTGTTCTTCAGGAAATTCAAAATGATTCCAATTTCTAAATGAGTATCTACAAAAATTGATTTTGAATGAAAGAAAAAGAGTGAAAACGTAAATCGCATGTCAATATAACACTTCTGAGCTCTCATGCAACCAGAAACTTGCTATAAGGGTAGGTCATTAAAATATTGTGGAAACCCTGTAGAAAATATACATTAAATATGTTATAATTATATTATCACAGCAAAAATTAATTCCAAATATAACTTTACTTTTTATTTTTGAGACAGGATTTATCTCTGTAGCTTTGGAGCCTGTCCTAGCATTAGTTCTGTAGACTTGGCTGGCCTCGAACTCACAGATATCTCTGCCTTTGCCTCCTCAGTGCTGGGATTAAATGTGTGTGCCACCACTGCCCAGCTAAATATAACTTTACTTTTTTTGTTGTTGTTTTTGTTTTTCGAGACAGGGTTTCTCTGTTGCTTTGGAGTCTGTCTTGGAACTAGCTCTTGTAGACCAGGCTGGCCTCGAACTC
>LOJH01012479.1:340-14038 GCA_001685095.1 Ellobius talpinus
TCTGTCTGTCTCTGTCTCTGTCTCTGTCTCTGTCTCTCTCTCTCTCTCTCTCTCGGAAACAGCTCTCAGTGGTTAAGAGCACTCATTACCCTTACAGAAGACCCAGTATGCACATAGCAGCCCACAGCTACCCTACACCTCCAGTGCTAGGGGCTCCTATGCTCTTTCCCGACCTCCTCTGTCAGTGCATGAACACAGTGCACGTACACTCAGGAACACACACACAGATGTGAAGTAAAGCAAATGAAGAGATTTTTTTTTTAAACACCCGCCACGATCTTGTAATCCCAGTTCTGGAGAAAGACTGGTGGATTCTTGGTGCTCTCTGGCTAGTTGGCCTCACCAACCAGGGAAGTTCAGAAAAGACAGAGAATGGTGCCTGTGGAGGGAAGGGCACTAACCAGAGGGTGACCTTTGACCTTGACAGAGCACATGCCTGTCCATTCACACATACATGCATCCTTGCTGTGGGTCACTAAGAGTTGTGTATTACGAATGCTATTTGCCCAATGTCATGCATATAACTAAGAATAATCAGCATTCACTGACTATATTCATGATATCAGAATTGGTGACCCTGTCTCCCATCAATTCCATGACTTAAGCAGTAAATGTATTGGGAAAATTAGCTACTGTGATTCTTGCCTTGAAGACATAGAGATGCAAGAACCTCAGCTCACCCAGGACCCCACCAGAGCATCGCTATCCAGTGGTGACGCAGCACTTCTGCCTCTGCTTTCTTACTGGAAGAACCACTTCCATCTCTGACCTGCCTACAGTTTCCACAAATCACGCCACTGCCTGTTTCCTGCTTAACTCTTTTCTGTGCTTTCTTGCAGGTGGCATGCTTGTCCACAGATTGACTCTCAGAATACATCGGTCAAGTTAACGAGAGTAATATTGTATCTGGAGTTAATTTAATAGGTTGAAATCACCTCAAAAGAAAGTCCCAAGCTTTACCTGTAACTTATATATTTCAAACATTTTCAAAATTATTAATGGTGAGGATTAATTAGTGAGCCAGCAAAATGGCTTAGAGAGTAAAGGTGCTTGCTGCCAAGTCCCATATCTTGAGTTTTAGCCCCAGGATTCAGTTGGTGAAAGAAGAGAACCAGCACCGTCAAGATATCCTCTGACTTCCAGCTGTGCACTGTGGCACCCCCTCCACACACACACATCAAATAAAATAAAATAAATGCAATTTTAAAATAGAAAGATTATTTTTATGTGGTAAGTCAGACAAACAGCCTGAACTGTGTGTTTAGAAGGACCCATTAGAAAATTAAGATTAGAAACAAGTCTCTTGTCAATCATGAGCATCTGAATGATCAAAGGATAACAACCGCTCCTTCATTCCCTTTCCATTGTTTTTGAGCTTGGTCTTACTATGCATCCTTGGCAGTCTTGGAAATTCCTCTGTAGACTAGGCTGGCCTCGAACTCACAGAGTTAACCTAACTCGGGAAATTGTTTCTCAATCCAAGTGGCCTTAACTTATTCACTTGTCTGTGAGAATAAATCACCTTTAACAATATTAAGTATAAATTGTCTTCCTTGGAAGAACGGGTATTTAATGTCAAGCAAAATGCACTTTCTCTGAACTTTATGGAGTCACGGAGCAAGTGTTCCACCAAATCCATTTCTAACTGACTACATCAAGAAGCCATTGCCCTCTGCCGATGAAAACCTTAGAAAAAGGAGAATAGAGGGGGATTCAAGAGTTTTCCCATGGGGACCATATTTTTCTTATGTCTAGAGTCAGGGTCGCCAGCGTCTCAGGTGAGGCGACTGTGACTGATTTCGTGCTTGTTGCTAACAAGTCTCAGGAATGAAGACAGCAACTGAAGACGTTAGCTGACGGGTCTCCTGAAGCCAGTGAAGGCTGTGTGTCACCGAGGTGGAGTCGTTTATGCATTCAACAGCAAAGACCTAAAGCCTTTTAGATTAAACCCTACCCAGGTGCAAGTCGATGCAGCCAGTAATGACATTTAGATAGGTGGTCATTTTAACAGCATGGGGAGACCAGCGTGCGCTGTGCTGAACATGCACTTAGGCCGAAAGCAACAGCCATTGCAGAAAGGCAGCACACGGGTTATGAGGCATGAAACATTAAATTTAATAGGTTATAAAGCAGGATTAAATAACAAACACATTTCATCACCCAGTCACAGTGAAGAGCCATACCTGGCAGGGTTAACTCAAGAGCAACATAAGTCTGCCATGGGGTCCGTAAGGTCCCCGTGTTGGGGACAACCCAAATAAAAGCAGCCTTGACAGGTGAGGCCCAGGGTTCCTACCGGGCCCAGCTTTGTTCCATCCTCAGAAGTCCCTAGCTACTGCTGTGACTCACAGCAGGTTACCAGCAAGCCCTCTTTCCTCTCCTTTCCAGCTGCCCTTGCAAAATAACTTCCTTTTATAATTTACCAAGGGGAAACTATCTAATAGATCCTGATGGATTTATCTTCTCAGACATCTGTAGTAGCTAGAACGTGGGGAATTCCATCTGCCCGGTTAGAATCGAAACCATACTTGGGTGCTTGCAACCCGAAGTCTGGATGTGACTCACAGTTAAGTTACAGTGTTTTAATAATGTAGTCTTGGTTTCAGCAGAATGTCTTTAAGTATACAACGTTGATATGGGAACGATCCCCTTTAACCAACTTGCCACTATTAACTGCACTTGGACCATCAGCTCCCTCCAGTCCCTTTCTGGGGCCCCCTCTCCTGCATGTTTTCTGCCTGGAGACAGATCCTTAGGCTGAGTAGCGCAGGTGGTTCACTAAGGAACACCTAGTCTGTTGTCCGACAACTTTTCATGCGCCATCCTCTCAAACTCTTTCTTACAACTCTTGCCACACGGTTTTCCTTCCCCCACATCCAAGAAACTGGGCATTCATTCAAGTAATGTGGAATTGACAGCCTGACACTGTCTCTGGGAAAATGTGAAATAAGACCTCCATAGACAAAGCAGAAAGGGAGATCCTTTAGATTCAGGGGCTTAAAGTTACTGTGGAAAGTCTCTTACCAGCAAGCTGGGACATTTTTTTAAAACCACATTTCTGATGCATGATTAGTCAGACTCTTACTAGAGCCAAAGAGTTAGAAAAGAATTCATTTATTACTTAACATGGTTATATTAAAACAATATTTTGTAATAAAAAAGCCACTTACAAGAGGGCCTTATTTGGTTGTATTGGGAAGGATGTCCCTTCCTGCTATCAAGGAGAGTACCATAATATACTGGTTGTGAATCTTCAGACGAAAGGGAGTTAGGGTTTGTCGGATTTTAGACATAGATTTCTGTGAGTTTTCTTGTGTCCTTTCCTATATATTTAGCTAGTCTAAAGCTTTACCTCATTTTTCAAAATAATTCAAATATTTATTGATTTTGAAAGTAATCCACCCACTTTGTAGAATATATGTACACAGAAGAATATAAATTTACCTGAAATAGTCCCAGCAAAAATCTATTATTGGCAAGCAGACGTCAATATCCTTCTGTTTTTTTTTCTATAAATACACTCATATCTACATGCACCACCGCATAGCATATACAAACACATAAGCTTTAAATTTTCTCTATTATCTTTTTCACATTTATTTACTTTTAAATATAACAAAACAGGTCAACAGAAGGAAAACAGCCCAAGAAAAGGCACTCTACATTATTTTTAGTGAAAGAACTGGAATTGAGATCCAAAGAAGGTAGGGTGTTTTTCCCAGGTCCCAAGGTCAATGATGGGCTTAGCATGTCCCGCAAATTACATAATTCTTAACAGTTTACATAGCACACTCAGCCTGTCTGTCACTGGGCATTCTCGCCCTCTACCCTAATCTTTGTGTTCTTCCAAAATGATGAGCACTGGATCTGAGAAGCCAGTATAGCATGGTGCATCTTAATTGCTGGCCTACTGCCAGGACTCTGATAGATCTCAGTAAGTCAGATGCAAGGATAAATGATAACCAGACCTCTGTGTCTGATTACTTACTCTCAACTCAGTATCGTTTTTATCCCAAAAGGTCACATTCCCAGATTCACATTTTCATATTCTTAGGTAGATTTTTGTCAGTGAACTTGATCCAGGTAAGATTTTGAAAGTGGAATTGAAGAACATACTTTATTCTCAGGAGCCTATAACATGTCTCTTGGGTAGACGTAAGGTCACTGAGGATTTCAGAATTCTTCCAAACATCCACGTGGCCATTTTGACCGAAGTGTTTAGTGGACACTTTTAGACTTTTGGAAACCCTAATTGAGAACTACTCAATATGGGTCTTCATGGCAAACCTTCAGGAATTGGTCCCCAGACTTCAGAGGCATGACTCCTGACCTTTGATGTGTGTGCCCTTCCCATGTTCTTGCTAGCTCTGATTCTCAGATTAACCCTTTCCTTCTCAAGTAGAACAGGACAGTCCTCTGTTTCTGTCTCTGACCTCTTATCTCTTGTAGACATGGGGTCTATTTTGTAATTCTGCAGTGACCAGGCTATGAGTCCATTAAAACATAGACTGTACTCAATCTCTTTCACTCTTCTTACTTGATCAAAGGAGTAACTCACAGTGAAAGGGGCCCCACGTGATTGATTTGAAGTCAATGGTATGTTGGTAGAACTGGCAGCCTGGACAAATTTAGGAATTACCAATAGAGGAAGGGGTTATTCCCTTCTTCACACTTCTTCCTTTATTCTGGCTAGAAAATAAGGATTAAGTTTCAATTATTAAAGACTTAGACGTTAGATATCTGAATGGCCAATCTCCTAATGCTGTAAAGCTGGCCTCTAGAACTAGGGGGCTAGATTTAGACATTCACATGAGAAACAATGCAAGTTCCATCCTGCTTACGTCATTGTGGTTTTGAGATTGCTGGCATACCTAATACCAATCTTACAATATATTTTTCGGGCTAATAATGATGATGGAGGAAAGGAATAAAAGTTTGAGTTTCTTGGGAATGAACCTCGAACCACAAGGGCCAGGGCTATGACAAGACTATGAATATTTGTTATTTGTTTACGTGAATAAACGAAGCTATTTAACAACTCATTTCCAATTAGTAAGGAAGCCAAAATGATCTTAAAATGCACAGAACGGAACTAAAACGACGGATATGACTTGATTTTCCTCCTGGGGCTGATACTTGTTTCAGTGTATGTTGACTTACAGTGCATCTATATCCCCGATTTCTAGAAAGTTTTAGGCAACTAGGTGACAGACTCACAACAAAAAATACAACAAACGAGGACCCGAGAAATGTGTGCACCAGGCATCATGGCTGGTGCCTGCCATCCAGGACTTGGGAGGTTCAAGTGGGCCAAATGCTACAAGTTCAAGGCTCTCCTGCTGTACTACTCTGGCTAGGGCTAAATAACAAGAGTCTCTGTCGGAAGAAAGAGGGTGCCTGCAAGTGTGAGCTACGATTTGTTTACTTACCACAGAGTTTCTAGAACCTACTTGATGAATAATTGCATGCAGTCTGAAAAACTATTTGCTTGTTTCTCTTACCTGGCATCTTTCTGTCTTCTCCTCTCCTCTCCTGTAGTGGGCACCCTATTTGCCTCAGGTGAATCCCTCATTACCCGGGACACATAAGGCTTGACTTCACCTCTGACCACAAGGCAACCGCAGACATTAGGCCTGACTATAACAGCTGGTGTAGAGTTGCTGAGCGGGTGGAATACAAGCCTGCCCTAGCTGTCTTTTGCTTGACTGAAAATTTTCTTGTTTACTGCTGCTTCCATACAGGGACTTGTCAGTTACCTCAAGCAACCATTTTGCCCCTGAGGGACATTTGGTCTCTTCTGAGCCATTTTCAATGATCACAGTTAAAAGCGAGGTCCTTTTGGCATCTGCTCAGAAGTGTCCCACTAACACCCCCAGGGCGGCGCTCAGTCTCATTACAAAGAATTGGCAAGCCCACGATGCCAGTGGTGTTGCAGCTGAGAACCTTTCGGCCCCAATCTATCTCCCAGCTGCTTCAACTTGCTTTCAATTCCATTTTCGTTGCTTGTACCCAACAGTCCTGGCTACCATGGGGTGGAACTAAAATCTGGTTCTCACTTCATGACAGCCCAAGTAAGCACAAAAGAGAATTAGGCATTTTTTCTTTTTTCTTTCTTTCTTTTTTTTTTGAGGAGACTCACAGTCAGCTGTCCTAGCCAGCAATATCCAAAATGAAGGCCACCTATGAATCCTCTTGAGGGAAATAGAAGCCTACTTTGGGTAATTCTATTCTGACTCACGATAGTCCCTAAATAAATATACCCTGCCGGTCACCAAGACCGTATTTAAGGTGTCATGGGCCTCTCTGTGCGGCTGTAGCTTGAGCATGCTGGGCAAAGGTACAGTGCCAGACATCTCTGCTTTTAGCGTCGGTCCCGAGAAAACGCCTTGGCACCTTTGTATAAAGAGCTCTGGTAAGCGACTTGTGGCTCTCCATATTCACATGCAGGGTCCCAAAGAAGCAGAAAGTACTTTTGATCTCCAGTCCTAAGGAGGCTATCCCCACTCTGCTTGTTCAGATGAGCCTCTTGGAAAAAGGCTCGCTCCATCCAGAACAAGAGCTACTTCTGGGAAATTAACGAGTGTAGATCTTCATGATCATATGTTGCTCGGAGCAACTGATGACTTTGGGATATTTTTCCATAACACTCCAAATGCAAATCTTCTTCTGTTTTCTGTTAATATAGTAAACAAGAGCCCTTGTGTACCAGAGTCTTTTCATGTCCAAAGGACTGCCAGTCTCCTGGCAGGGATGTCTTGAGGTTCTTCCCTGAGACATCATGAAGTCGACATAATTATAGAATATGGAATATCACAGGTCAGACAAAGCATGTCGGGTCAAATCAGGCATGCATCAGGCAATGTGTTGAAGAGGCAAAAATGAGGTCATGCCAAGGTATGCTTACCAGTTCCTTTGGCAAACACTACAGTCTGTCACATAAGGAAGCACATGTAGACTCCAAGTGTGGGTGGCAGCACCTGGTCACAGCGTGCCATTGCTTCAGCTCCTTCAGAAATGCAATCCAGCCTATCACAAAATCAGTATTGCATCTCTGTGAATTGAAAAATATCGACTTTTTGATTTTGTAATACTTTAAGAATATGAGTTCAAGGCCAACCGGGTCTACAAGAGCTAGTTCCAGGACAGGCTCCAAAGCTAGAGAAACCCTGTCTCAAAAAACAAAAAACGAAACAAAAACAAAAAAAGAAGAAGAACATTTCTAATAATTCTAGGAATTCAGAAATGGACTTCAATTCAGAAATGGACTTCTTAGAAATACCAGCATGTTCTATAGGGTAATAATAAAGTAAAACTATAGAACTAGGCACTTCAGCTTTGTTTCTTCATTTATGTCAATGACATAAATATCTTGCTCCAATTTCATAAATTCTTATAAAGAGAGAAAAGCCAGTGAGCGAAAGGGCACCACTCTCTGTTTCAACTACGTTGCATGCTAGATAAGCAAACATATAGACTACAGAAAGAACCATGTTTGTCAGGGATTGGGGATTGGAGTGACAGACAGGCAAGATGAGTTTTACAGCAGCGGCTTGGCTATGATATAATGATGAAGAATATATTCCACTACACATTTTGTCCAAAATAGAGGCTACTTGCAATCAGGGAGGAGCCTTCAGGTAAACAGCACATCGTGTTACAATGGTTGTCGGGGAGCCCTGTCATGGACAAGGGCCATAGTGGAAGGGAAGGATGATGCACCCTGTATCTCTCTCTGTATCACACATCTGGTGTTGCTGTCAACATGTAGCGACTCTAAACAATAAAGCATATTTGGTAAATTAATATTTGTTTTCAGGAGGACAAATGACAAGAAGTCAATCATTCATAAAATATTTACTTATTTAAACATTATTTGATATCATTCATTGTTGCTTTATTACAGATTTATGTATGTGCTTATAAATGCTTTATTTTTGAAAACAATGTTTATAGTCTTAAGACCTACAATGATCACACACACACACTTACACACACAATATACACACACACACACACACAAGCTGAAAGCCAAGATTAGTGTTGTCCTTGACACCAACCATGAGAAGTTATGGATTGAGAGAAATCAACTGAAAGCAATCATAAAACTGAAAATGATGGCGAGTCACAATCCATATATAAAATATTTAATATGAGAAACAGCATGGTGAATTCTGTGACGTCAGAGATGACATGGACGACAATTGGATGGGTGATACCACCAGTGGTGACACCAGTATCATTTATTGTGATATCAGCCACAGAGATTAGGTGGAAAGTGTTGCAAGCCTTAGTTGGTTTCAAATATGCCTCCTTTTCACACCAGAGCTTACTACAGCTAACAGGCAAGCCTAGATTATTGATATCTTCTCTGTTCCTAAAAGCATATTAATAAGTCTGCTAGCATTCAAGCATAGATCAACCTGAAACTCTAGCTATAAATGCTACTATAGAACCAAAAAATAATCCAATATTGGGGAGAAAGGAATACCAATAGAACCAGTGTCTAAATCAAGGAAGAAAGGGATGGAAAATGGTAGTAAAGTTAACAGGACAGAGAGGCAAATGATTTTTATTGCAGAAGAGAAAGAAGGCATAAAAGCAATGAGAAACCCATACGTTTTGGAAGTTAGGAGAGAAGAAACTGAATTCAAACATAGTAAAGGACTACAGCTGAGGACACCGGCGGAAGCAAACTGTGAGGTCCCCTACAGCTAAAGTTTTAGTATTGATGAAGTCTCTGAGAGTCTAGAAAAGCAGACAAGAGAAAAATTAAGCATAAAAGATTTTCAGTCAGATGATAAGTTGATTTTCTAATGTCCTATTGTTAAGAGTCAGTCATAGAAAGAGAGAGACATTTTAGCAAACAAAAATAATTATAAAGATATGTCCTTCCCGTAAATGCACGGGCAGGTTTTTAGATTATGTGAATCTGAATACTAAGCTGAATCCATAGAGAGGATTCAAGCCTAGACAATTGACCTCTCAAAATAGTAAGAACCAAGACAGAGCAGTCGGCACTCTTGAATAGGGCATTAAAATGATCTGTTGAACAAACAGACCAGAAACAACTCCCCCCAGCAAAACTGAACATAGGCAAGGATTCTTTGCGAGTTAAGCTTTGAACACAGACGGTCTTGACCTAGAAGTCGATCTGCAGTCATGCAAATCCTAGTCGGTTTGGGTTCTAGATGGGAAGCTTGGGTGGGGCTGTACAAAAAGAGGAGGGGAAAAATGATACATTTACTATTTTGCTTAGGAGAATGATATTTAAGACATGAATTATAGATATTGCCAAGAAAATTAAATTTAATTAAAAGTTTTATAACTTTAATTGTGGGGGAATGGGGAAGAGTCAGTTAATAAAAGGTGGAATGAGAGAAGACAAGGAGTTGCCAAGTTCCAACATTTCATCTTTGTTTCTCTTTTTTAATTTGAACAACATATTTAACTGGCACATAAAATTGTACATGCTCATGGGTAAACGATGTCTTTCTGTGTCTCTCTCTGGTTCTGCGCACTCGGAATGTGGCTTAGCATCTTAAGACTCCACGTCCGTAGTCTCATCATCTCTGGGTACCATCGCAGCCCTGAAATTCTCCCTCATCCTGCATTTTTTTTCCTGACCCTTCCTGTTCTACTTTTATTCTTTGCCTTGTCTACTTCACAAAGGTAAATCCCAGGTTCCTTGGCAGGTGTCTGGTAGCACAGGCAATTAGGAGAAAAAAAATCTGTTTATATTTCTTCAAATGTCAGCGAATACTAGTATCCTGTCATCACTCTTCCTAGAACTTGAATAAAAAGACGTCTCTTAAAAGCCACCAGGGGTAAATGGCATGTCCTTATTCAGAAGTGACTTAGAAATGTTGGTGTTATACGCTTGATAAACTACAAAATCTTATTAAGGCTACCGGGGAAATAACAATAAAATTATATAATTTTAGGCAGCAGTGCTTCACAACCCATTAGGAATAAAAGCAATATAAAGAGCCAAATGCCTTCAGGAAAAGGAGTTTAAAGGAAGACCTAGCTGGTTTCTAGACAGCCCTGATGTCCACTTCCTCACATTGCGCCTCCATCACCTGCTCAGGGAACAGTCACTCTGCTTTGCAGTGAGCGACCTTACTTTTGATTCTTCATTCACAATTCGAATGTGATTGAAAAATTCAGTTTAAATGTGACCAGCCATACGGGGTGCATCGATGAGTCCTGAGTATTTTCTAGGGCCGTATTGGCTTTTCTGAATGGCCTGTGAAGGGCAATTCTCCATTGCCAGGTGTGTGAGAGAGGAAGGCAGTGCTCTGTGTTTTGGGAAAGTTGCACATCTGGCCCCTGCTGTTCATTCATGTAAACTCCATCCTGAAGCTCTGTGCAACTGTCAGCATTACCAAGGAATGAGATGAAAATGATAGTGGAAGCCAACTAAACAGTATGAAGTCCAAAGGAATAGTATAAATAAGTTTTTTTTTAAAAAAAACTATCGAATATAAAGGACCCGGAGGTACATAAGATGGGAAATAGAAGGTCTATAAAATTGTTTAGGCATAAGGGTCTTTAGTCTGACAACGTTAGTTGGATTTCTGAAGCCTACATGATGGTAGCAAGAACTAATTCTTGCAGAATGTCCTCTGTCTACTATGAACCACCCAGGTTCTCATTAAAATCTATGTTATTAAGCCTCTTATATATTAATTATGCTGATGACAAAAGTCATGTATGTTTGTTATAAATGGTTTGTAAATAATTGGGGATATACAGATTTGGCTCATAATCTATTACTTAAACAGTTTTTAAAAATTTAATTGGGCTGGCGTGATAGCTCAGCTTATAAAAGCCCTTGCCACGCAGACCTGATGGCAGGAACTCAATCTATGAAAGAAGAGAATCGTTTCCTTAAAGTCGTCCTCTGATCTCCACCGAATTCTTAGCTTGATGTTGTTCTCTTCCACATAGAAGGACAGAACCATTGGTGTGGTTCATAGAATCAGGAGAAGCGGGTTCAATCCCACAAAACCTGGAGGCCCACTGAACAGGCACACACAACCACTTCATCTGCCATAGATCTCATCGTATGTTCATTCTCTGGTCTCGCTGTGTGAGCAAATCATCTTGTACCGCATTATTCAAGCTGGAAATTCTGATGGACTCACGAAGGATGCACATAAATCTAGGTGCATTCTAGGAGTGCAGTCAGAGAAATGGGTGTGAGGGAAGAAGATTGTCAGATAAAATGATAACAAGTATAATTTGCCAAACTTTATCTTCAAGAAGGCTGTACACATTTTCACCTCTAATCAAAACCCTAAAGCAAAAACTTTTTAAACGCTTTTTAATTTCCAGCTTCCATATACACACAATAGATTTTTAGCGTTTGATTTCACCTAGATCTTTGGTATTTCCACTTTCAATATTTCACCATGAAGTGTGAACCCCACATCCCAGCCTGTGGCTTCCCCCCTTCTTCCTACCTAGACGTTTTGAGTTAGACCGTTGTAGTCTCGTGAGGGAGCGGAAGAAGGGCATCCCTGCTAATCTCAGAACCAAGTCTTCAACCAAGAGGCTACCAGTTGCCAACTGCCAGACGAGACGAGTGTCTGGTTTGGTGGAAATTGAGGAGAAGGTGGTGCCCATGGACGTTGCAGACGAAGCATCAAGCAGTATGGCTGTCTCAGCAGCATGACTTCAGTAACCTTACAACATTCTATCATGAGTGCATACACGTGTGTGCATGTGTGTTCCATTGTTGCTAGTGGCTCATTGGCCAACTCCAATGACTCTAGCCACTAAACAGTGTATCTCGTGTCTAACTGAGAAGGTCAAGAGCAAAGGAAAAGGACCTGCTTTCCTTGACTGTTTCAAGCTGGAAGGGTTTGTGTCATGATGAAAGCCTGTGATGATTCACTCGGTTTCTATAGTCGGCATCGCTGGCATGACAGGAACCCCTCCGTTTTTGTTTTCAAGTTTATAATCAAGTCTGGTGTGCTTGGATGTGACCTGACTCCTTCTGTGTCCTCAGAGGAAGCAGAGCAGGATTTGCACGGAACTGCCTAAGAGGAGCATGAAAATCAGACGTTGTTATGACTTGGATCGTATTTTTTTTCTTTAGTGAAAATAGATGCATTTATTTTGTCCCCTTATGTCTCAATTTCTTATTAAACTATACTATTTTCTATTACTAAAGCCTTTTCAATGGGAGAGGAAAAAATTATTTATCATGGGGATTATAATGTTCGAATATTTTATTTAATTAGGAAATTGCTAGAATGATAAATTAAAGAAGATTTTTACTTAGCTCCCGCTAGAGCTATAACAGTATCTAACTCTCACTATGGCCTCATTTTTATAGTACATCAACCGGCAGAATAAGTGATCATCTTATAGGGCAGCGACTCTGATGAATCTTTCAGCACAGCATCCTCAAGAATATGTGTGTGTGTCTGTGTGTCTGTGTGTGTATTTCTCACCCTAAAAACACTTAACAAGTAACAGTATACAGACTGAAGAGATTGTATTTATGTATTTATGAGAGAGACTGAGAAGCAGAGAAGAGAGGAGAGAGGGGGAGAATAAATAATGAAAAAAGAGATTATGAATTTGAAAAGGAGCGAGGAGAGGTAGGTTGGAGGGTTTGGAGGGAAGATAGAGAAGGTAAAAATGATGTCATTATATTATAATCTCAAAAAAGTAAAAGAAATAATTAAAATCAACTCTCATTATCATCTAATAAAAATCATATACCCAAGGAGTTTCGCAGCATGGGAGATTCATGTTGGGACTTTGGCCTTACAAAAAACTGACCAGGATGAAAAAGTGGAGTCAACATGAGGCATTGCTAAAACTGCCCAACTGGACCCTTCTTGTCTCCTCCGTACAGATATAAAGTCTCCAGGGGAGAGCAGGCTTTCTCGATTTCTGCATCTGCCCTATAGGGCTCAGTAGAATCAAGTGAGTGAACCTCCAGCCTTGCTAACTCCTGTGCCCTTCCCACTTCAGGTACTTTCCTGCCCGTGGCATTTAGTGAAGGTTAACAGCATCATGAACCTCTGGAGAAGCAAAACCCCGGTACTACCCCATATTCAGCAAAACCATTGCTGAGTCTTGTTTGGTGTGAGGGTATTCTCTTTCATGTTTTACTTTCAGAAGGTAAGTTCTGCTCACGAGAGATTCTGGGTTTTGTCATCTGATAACGCCACAGGAGGCAGCTCAGAGAGCTTGCAGAACTTTCTAAGAGTGGAATTTTGTTTGTTTTGATAAAAAAAAATCCTGAATGTTCTTCTTACCAAATCAACAGCGATGTCAAGGATGAAACAACGGCTGTGAGTTTGGTGCATAAAATAAGGACTTGAAAGTCGTGTATTCAAAGGCAGAGTCATTATTTAAGTGCCATGGCGATTATATGCCAGGACTGAAGTAAATAAGCCGTCATCAGTAAGTTGAGGAGTAAAGATTGTTTTCTCTGGGGAGAAAGCTTGCCTGCCGCCTCAGTCCTCCAAGCAGTTTGGAAGAAAACGTGGTTGAAACAAAAAGGCCACAATGTGGTGTGCACTGCAGAAAGAGATGGGAAATAGGCAATGTGCTGTGCACTGCAGAAATAGATGGGAAATAGACAATGTGGTGTGCACTGCGGAAATAGATGGGAAATAGACAATGTGGTGTGCACTGCGGAAATAGATGGGAAATAGACAATGTGGTGTGCACTGC
>LOJH01012479.1:14314-25571 GCA_001685095.1 Ellobius talpinus
ATAGACAATGTGGTGTGCACTGCAGAAAGAGATGGGAAATAGACAATGTGGTGTACACTGCAGAAATAGATGGGAAATAGACAATGTGGTGTGCACTGCAGAAATAGATGGGAAATAGACAATGTGGTGTGCACTGCAGAAATAGATGGGAAATAGACAATGTGGTGTGCACTGCAGAAATAGATGGAAATAAAGTAATTTTGGCATTCACTTAGAAAGAAGATCTATGTACATATCGCTGTGCTAATGCATATGAAATTATGCTTCTGCTTGGATTACCCTTGCTACCCTGTAGGACCTGTCTAAGCCCCTAGCTGATCAGATTTCCTGTAAATGGCGCAGAGTAGACTAGTACTCAGACACCTCCTGCTGCAATTGAAGTTGCAAAGAGTCTGAGATCTCTGTAAGGCAAACCACAAGGACTGGATGGGAAGCTATGTTCCTTGAGGGAAGATTCAAATAACCAATGATAGCCTAATGGACTGAAATATTGATGCAATCATTTTTGAGTGGAAGAATCTCTTTCCGTCTCTCCATCAGGTAGGAACTTTCATCCACAGACTAAATCCAACATTTGGGAGAAAGGCTGCCTATTAGAATCCACCGCATTGTCCAGATAGTCAAGCCTGTTTGAAGTCTGGGAGCTCAGAGATCACTCCACAGTGCTAGGTAACTGCTGTGTACTCACAGATGTGAATTCTGTGGACCAATGCTGGTCCTCTGATGGATGAGCATGCAAGTGACAATGCTCCAGTGGACAGTGACCATCAGACGTTGTCTGTTAGGGAGCTTTCAGACACATGACAATAGGGGAAGTGTTCATCAAGGAACTGTTTGCTTAGTCGTTTCCTCTTTCTCTTCCCTCCTAGAAGGTATGCTGTAAGAAGAGTGGTAGTTTCTTAGATCAGTTCCTTAGGGAAAAATCATCCTCAGGCAAAGACAGCCTTCCTTGGGGAAAAGGATAACGGAAACACAGCAATCAGGGAAACAAGGGATTTTGAAATTCACCATACAGAAAAATAAAATCTGCACCAGTCAAATGGATCATTGCTGGTACTTTTCTGTTAGCTTTTTAGTAAAATAATAATATTTTTTTAAAAAGTCCAATTGAGAAAAAGCACACATTTCTGTAATGCAGAGAACTATCTAGTCCATATTAACACCCATATTTCAGAGTATCACCATAATTTCCATTTCAAATGTTGAGAATATATGCATTTTAATTTTTATTTTTTTAAGATATGTTCATTCGTTGTTCCCTTCACATTGTCCAAGGCACGATGTCTCTAAATTCTAAGCCCAAGCCATTAAAGAAAACTTGAACATCCTTAAGGCTAATTTAAACATGGGAGCGATGCTAGTAATGGAGGGATCTATCTGAGTGGTTATATTTGATTTATAAATAGGTTGTCCTAGATAAAAAGGAGCCAGGAATCAATGTGCCAGATAAAAGAGACCAGATGCTAAGGAAAGTAGCCTTGTTTTCTAGAAAAACTTCTTCAGTAGAGACACTGTCAGGGAAATAGAGTTGAGCCTTGAGGGCCTATTTCAATCAACTTTCTGAAAATTGGTAAGAAATCAAATGTTCTGCATGCATGCTTTGGTGTTGGTCAAGGTTTCTATAAAATTGAGGCTTAAGATCATTCATGAATAAATATAAAAGTTCCCTACATTTCCAATAATGCTCTAAATTCCTGCATACATTTGGATTTTGTTCTTTTTTTTAAGTAAAAGTGGTTCCAAAAAGGTGCAGAAAGGCAAAACCAGTGAGTCGAAACATTTGCAAGAATGGAGCTCCGCACATATCTTAGAGAAAATCCCTTCAAAAGTCTAGCTCAAGTTACGCCTTACAAATCACTTTGAAAGACTGTTTTCCTTGCCCTTATGGTATTCAGTCTCTTGATTATTAGGGATGATGAGCCCTAGCTTGAAAGCAGAAACTTAAATCAGTGACTCTATTTTTATTGCCAAGCGGAGATCTGAATTCATGTAATAAGAGAGCAGTGGAGATGGGATATGACAGAATTCATTAATGAGCCAAGGATGTGGCCAACTTGTCTACAACTAGTTAAAAGGCAAATACACAGATTG
The DNA here is from genome assembly GCA_001685095.1 of Ellobius talpinus. Lineage (NCBI taxonomy): Eukaryota > Metazoa > Chordata > Mammalia > Rodentia > Cricetidae > Ellobius > Ellobius talpinus. Next base: position 16,406 of record LOJH01012479.1, read on the forward strand.
ATCATTTTTCTTTCCAGGACTGTACGTCACAATACACATGGCCTGTTTCCTAAAACCTTCTGTCTAATGTTTAATAGATTGATGGAACTTCAAAAACAGCACTCACGACGAGCCTGCTAGACAAGAGGGGCCACGAAGATGCATTAGGTTAGAGGAGGGACTGTTTGCAGTCTGAGCTCAGAGGAAGGCGAAGTCTGTTCACATTTGCCCCTTTAGACTAAGACTTAACTTCGGGTTCAATAGGAGCTACAACTTGAACCTGAGATTCTATACTTAAAATAAAGACTGACATAAACCATATTTTAAAATGCTTTTTCGGCTTTCTGTGCACTAGAAGTTGCTAGATTTATCAAGCAAAGTATGCATGACAGCTTTATACCTTCTCCTTCTTCAAGAAGCAGTGTGGCTTCGCAGTTAGGAGTAAAGTCCCCACTTGCTAGCATGCTTCGTCTATAGGATTAGTCGGCACATGGAAGCCTGGGAGACAGAGATATTAAGGGAGACAGCCTTCCTTACCAGAAGTCCCCCAAAGAGACAAACAAGACCATACATAGGTGAACTTTTGAAGTAAGAACTATTCTAAAGCATGATGCTACCTTGCAAGTTCAAGTGGGATTTTTTAGGGACTACATAAAACGTCACATTATCTCCTCCCAGGATTCTCCGAAAGAAATGTGCTGTGTCATTTAAATGGAAAACCGATAGATTGCGTGTTCGCCTGTGACTTCCCCTTTTCTGTTTGATGTGGGCCTCTGCCCCGTTTTTCCTATCCATTCTCAACCACTTAATTTTACCTGTTCTGTACTTGTGTGTTTCATTCCTGTTCTTGGGATTCTCACTGGGAGAAAGAAAAGCTTCAAGAGCTCCAGAATGAGACCTGTTTCACTCACAGCTCATGAACTTCCCCTCAATTCCCTTTTCCTAAACAAATTCACAGAAATTGATAGAAGACAGAATCCACAGTTTTCTCTACAACATCAGTTTTTAATCTTATAATATCAAGCAAAAATGAATCTTTCGAAAAGGGCCGCCTATCCTAACTTCAGGAGATGCCCTGAGCCACCCACAAAGTCATTCCATTCTACTGGGTGGGGATTAAAGTTGACTGGAGTTTAATTGCTAGCTGGTTTTTCTCTGCCCAGGAAAACTAAATGTCATGTCATCTCTTGTATCCCTGAAGGGCGAGCATCAAATAGCTCAACTTCTGTGCTCTGTTTGCTTTGCCCAGTGTGTGCTTCCATGCACACTATCCCGGGGGTTTAAATCACCTACCATCCTTTGCGTGTCTTTACGTGTATGAGCTCATTTGATTTTTCTGTGTCCGGAAGTTTACTAAGACTTGCGTTTTAAGCACGGAGAATCGGGTTTTCACAATTCAAACAACTCACACGGGTCGTCAAAGACAGAAGAGGGGCCCTGACCTCCTGACTGCTGACTTGACACTTGACCAGCTGCGAGCATCCCACCTTGATTTTCCCTCCAACTGTTCATTCACTTACGTAAGCCTGACATCGGCCTTAGGTTATCTGACAACAGCGCAGTGGGGAAAGCCCAGATTCTTGCTCCAGAATGAGTCACAGTAGCTTCCCTGCCTCAGTTGCCCTGTGTCTAATGAGGAATATGGAAGAGCTAGATGAGATATCTTCAAAGTGTAAAAGAAGGAGGCAGATACAAAAATGACACAGAGCTTAAGTGTTGACCCTCTTTTCTGGCTGTAGAAATTATGAGTGATCATATAAATGTTAATTTGGGGATCCTGGGGACTGAACCCAGGACCTGTTTCAGCTGGGCAAGAGATCTGTTCCTAAGGTGTCCCTTCCCCTCTCCCTTTACCTTGTGTTTGGGGATGGGATCTCAGAGTTGTCCAGGCTGTCCTTCAACTCACTCTCCAGCTCTGATTGGACTTGAATTTTCAGAATTCCTTCCCTGCTTGGAGGGTAGCTGGAACTGTGGGCCTGTGCCCTGGGCCTGCCTGAATTCCGTAGTCTTAACAGTTACCAGCTTTCTCTTATGTAAAGCCAAAGACGCGAGCATTAATTCTGAAACAATCTTGTAAAAAGTCGGTAAAGGAATATATGTAAAAAATAGTTTGCCAAATGGCAAGCACTCAATAAATGTCAATTATTTCTTTCAGTGTTAACACTTGTCATAGTCTAAAGACATTATTTTAATAGTAGTTTTATCATTATATTATCTATAAATGAATTTTAGTGCTACTACTACTAACGTCAAAGGCAAAGCATTAAATATATTAAGCATGTGAATTATCAAAATGGGTTTATGAAGCACAGTATTTTATTGTTTACCTGACAGTATTGGTTTGTGCCCTCAGAATTTCACCCAGTAGAAGACTTGAGTTTTTTTTTTCCTCAGTAGTAAAAAAGGGACGCACACTAAACAGGCAATTCAACCTAAGATGGTGCCTCAACCCCAGCTGGATATTAGGAATGTGAGCACACCTTAATACGTTCATCTTCTCTCTCTAATATTAATATGAGAATTAAATAGAAGGATTCTACCTCTCAGAGAAGATGGAGCCTCCCCGCATAGGCTTAGCCTTTACTTCAGCAAGTAGCAAGAAGCAAGTCCATGAAAGAAAGAAACAGCCATGATCTTCAGAAGGGCAGAGCGCAATAGTGGGATTAAAGGAGTCTGTACAAATGTCTCATGAACGTGGGAGAGAAAACTATGTAATTTACTTATATAATGATTTATTAAACTCTAGAATTTGGGCATTTGGGGGGAACTGAACTACGATTCTCATCAAAGAAAGAGGGAAGAAATCATACAGCTATTATCACCACAAACCAAACACGCTGCTCAGAAAGAGTGGTAAGTAGTAAGGCTTTAATGGCTTTCTGGCAGGGCTAAGTTGGGTAGCAGAGAGAAATCACTCAAGAAAAAAAAGAAGCATACATAAAAAGCTTTCACTTTTCATCTCCCTTGTTATAAACCAAGAAACATTTGGGGAGCTTTTTTAAATTTTAAATTTTTATTTTTAACATATATTAATTTGAAGCCTCGTTTCAGGTCCAGGTGCCATGTGGAAAATGATTGATGTTCCAGGAATGGGAGAAGGATGAAAACTGGGAACCGTCCAAGTCATAAGCATTCCCAAATCGAGGGAAATTACCTCCTTTCTCTCAGGGTGGGTCCACACGGGGAATCTAATCCTATTTTTGTTTGTTTGTTGCTTCATACACTCAAAGTAATAATATAAGCAGTTTTCAAGTAAACATAATTAATCTCTGACCCTATCAAAATAACTACCCAATTAGCTTATCTATATTTTTGTTTACTGAAGGAATAAAAGCCATGTTTAATGTATGTGGTTCAATACTGTTTATATTTGAAACATGTCCTGATTCAATACAAAAGGAAGTTTGAATTTTTTTATATTTTGCTCTATCTTATGAAAAGTAAAGAAAAATGCTGTACCTTAGAAAATATTACAAACTATGCTTTAAAGCAGGCAATAAATTTTTATACAATTCATTTTCATTCTCAAAAGTCAGTACACAGTTCTTAGTATGGTGATTTAAAAAATGCATGAATCCAATAAATTAAATTTTCAACCGAATAAATTAAATTGAGTTAAATAGTAAATATAATTGAAGGTCTTAAAAATAACTATTAAATTTTTACATATTTAAAAAGCCATGATTTTGATAGCAATTTGGATGTCCAAATAATTGTCAGATTCATGAGAAAATAAGTTAGCTGAAAAATAATTTTAATAGCCACCGACTATATTTTTAATACTTAAGGTTTGTGTTAGCAAAAGGGAATCAACTTTTAAAAATCTACTATAAAGTCACACTTGTCAAACACTGCAATTTTCAAAGTTTCTATATGCCCACTTACCAACAAGCATGCGTGGTCAGGTTCTACTTTAGTTCAGGACTGAAATGGCCCTGATTTGGATCTAAAGCTGCTACATTGTATAACAATAGTAACAAACTCTTACTTAGCAATGCACAGTCCTTGTGGGCAGTCATGTTCTAGACTCTAGTTCTTCTTGACCAAATTCTTTCAAGAAATAATCTTCCAGAACATGTTGGAATGCATGTTCAGGGTACTGTTCCCAGGGAACTTAAAATCAGATACTCAAAACGCAAATCGCAAGACTCTCAATGAGACTGATGGTCTTTACTTAGAATTATCTAAATAGTATCAGAATTAAGGGGAGGTAGGGGTGAAGAGTGTTGATCGTCTAACCCTTGAGATGGTCCAAGAATAATCTCAACCTTGGTTCTGTCCATCCAGATGAACAATATGACCATGCCACCACTTATGATATTATGTGAGCACAAACTTACTGCTCATGTTTATTTCTGTTGAGTACTGATTCAAAAATCAGGGTCCATGAAGTTTGATTAATTCAGAAATAGAGTCATTTCAGTCTTTACTGACACAGATTAGATGTGTTCTGTTCACTAATGTAGAGCAGGCCAGAGGTACTTTTTGGAAAACATCTGTGGGACATATCATTTGCTACAGAAAAGAAGCTGAAAGAATCCAAGCCTCTCATTACTAATGGTTGGCACTGGGAAATAATCTTCATGCTCATCCCGAAGGTCATGAGCCAATGGCATCATTTTAGGCATGTTTTAGGCTTCTAAGCATTTGAACAAATTTGACTGGAAAATATACCATTATATGTGAATTGCCCCTATCTTCCACAGTGCTATATATAGACATTTTCATTCTTATTGCTCAATTCAGACTCTAACGGATTCAATGAAACTCACGGCTTATACTCCCAAATAACTCAAAAGCATGTTAGAAAATGTTTACTATCCAAATCACTTCCAATTTTGTTCAATCATTTATTGAATGTCTACCTACTATGTGCCTGGAGTTTTCTATAGATTTCTTAAGGCAGTATTCATACCAGGGAAATGTATAAGTAGATCTACCCCTACCTACCTTAAACACATGCAGTGTTATTTGATTCTACATGAGAAAGGAAAGGAAAGTTTCCTTGAGCTGAGTTGTCTCTAGGAAGCTACATCATGTTCTTTGCAAACGGAGACTGAACCTTACACACTGCACTCCAGAGCTGACAACGGCTGTTAAGAAGAAAAAGTCTTCAGTTAGCCAGCTCTGGCTCCTGTTCGTTTCGTGATTGTTATTATAAGTCAAAAGTCTATAGCCATAAAAATGACATCAACAGGAACAACAATAACCATAATGCACACCAAATATTGTATACAACCACATTAACAGTGCATATTCATCGCAGCAGGCTGGGTGGGAAGACTTGGGGACGAGCTGACTCAATAAAAGACCAATGAGGAACAAATCATGCTAGGTGTCCGACTTCCATAAGGTCACATGGCCTATAGAAAAGGGATTCAAATCTGCTTTATGGCCTAAGTATACAAGCTCGAAGTCATGGCTAAGAAGATTAGTCAACATCACGTTGTAGGAAAATTAAAAAAATACATAAAAGGACTTGGGCCATAAAGAGATCATGCTATTTTACAATCTAAACAACAAAAGAAGAATTTTTGTTCAGCTAGGCAGCAGGTTAGGCCAATAAAGGAACAGGACAAGATAAGGAGTGTCTCTGAGCAATGAACCCTCTGTTGTCTTTGGGGGAAGGAAATGACACCCAAAGAAAAATAACATGGAAATTTGAAAGCTGTTTATGAAAAAATCTTCAGGTAAAAAAACCTTTGCAGCTATGAGCTTCCTGAGGAAGCATCAAATATCACTAAACACATGATTTTCTTGTTTTATCTGCTACCATTAAAACTTTCTAAACAGCTGTAAAAAGGCTAAACTTGAGCACCCACAGTACTTTTATGATACATATATCTACCATGCCCATCTTCAAAGGCAGTTATTATATTACACATCAACATATATATATATATATATGAAACATGAATATATAATAGTATATATAACATCATAAACATATAATGGATATCTTATTGTTTCAGCATTTTTTAAGGTTCTGGAAGTTGAACATAAGTGTCTACAGAAAGTAATACTCTTCCTTTTCTGGGAAAGGTGATCTTTCTCTTGCCCTGGATTCTAGATATTCAGAAGCCATTTTACAGAATAGCAATTGGCTGAAAACAAAGCCATGGTCAAGAAGAAGGCAAGTATTGGTCTGAAGAAGAGTGGATTAATGTGCTTTAAAACAATAAATGGAAGACATTGTTGCAGATAGATAAATGGAAAGATCCCAATGTGTTTGTCAATCCATGCTAATACTGTTGATAAAATGCAGCATTAAGAAAAATAAAGGCTTAACGTCTGCACTCAAATAATAATGAATGATAGATTTGGGCAACGCAAGATATCAGAAGGTAGATTCCTTGGCACTCATGTGTCTTCTCTCGTTAAGGAAAGTAAAACCTTTTAATATAAATCCTTAAAATTCTTAGAATTAGAAATAGGGTCCATCCACATTCACCTTGTTGTCAGACAACATAGATATAAGCATTTAGAAGGCTGTGCTCAAAAATCAAGTAAACACGTATCAATATATCTCAGAAATACTTGGTCAGCTAGCATGTGTTACTGAAGCAGTGGTTTCTAGCGATAAAAGCAAAAGCTGCTCTTTTCTAGATGAATTGGATCTACTGTGTTCCCTGAGAGAAAACATGTAGTGACACACAAACACACACACACATATATTAAAGTATATATATATATATATATATATTCTTTAGTTGATTCCTAATCACCAACTCCATCCTTGCTTCCTACTTTTTTTTGAACTAGTGGCATGTCCCCTGTTAAAGTACTGTCAACATGTGTATCAAGATGACTCTGCATGTTTCAACCACTCATGATCTATTTCACAAAGTCTTTGGCTACAAGCACAACAGGGTAAAAGGATTCAAAGGCACGTTTTAAATGTCAACTCATTATTGGCAATGAAGTATCACCTAGAGTCCGTCCCCCCAAAATAAATGGCTTTTTCTTTTCAGGATTCCGCCAAGGGATGAAATGAAAGCAAGATTATCACGTATCTCATGACACTAAGTCCACTTGAAGTTAGACGAAACTCTGTAAAAGAAATGCATAAGAGAGAAATTGTGCATCCTATAATTACAAGTATTTGATCTTTAAAAACAACACACACACACACACACACCCAATTGTCGTATGGCCTGAGATTAATGCAAAAATATTATGGACTGAGATTTTAAACCAAATTGGTTGTGTATGCATTTACTTATCACCCAGTAGGCATGGCAGAACTCCATCTTATTATGTTTTAAAGTATAAATCTCAAATTTGTACGTCATATGGATGGAACATAGCCAGCAATAAATATGCAGTTGAGAGGAACCTTTGCGATGCCGGAGAATAATTTGGACAGCTGGTGTTATTGGTTGATCTACAAGGTTTTTGGTGTTCTTATCAATCTGCTCTTTTACACTTAATTTAAATTTAGTATAAATATTCACTGTCAAAAACATTAAATTGGGGGAGAATAAGCTCAGATTTTTAAAGTCAGGATACAAAGCCAGACTATTAGTAGGTGCTCATAAAGGTGCGTTTCCCTGGCCGCCATCTGCACAGAGACAAAGAAAGTGGTCAGTCGTTTCTGTTTCAACAGACTTAGGTGACGGTCTGGAATGATGAAGGGGAATCTTCCAGCTCTTAGTGCTGCAGCGCACGTGCTCATTTTATTACACAAGCATTAAATTACTAATAACATATAACATTTGTTGGGTGTGCTCGACTTTCCAAGGCATTTACATATCTGTTATCTCATAACAGCTTTGGGAGATCAGAAATAAATGCAGCAAGAGGCAATTATGGCAGATGATTCGGCGCGTGACAAACTGGCCCTGGATTGCTAGAGGTACAGAAGAGAATCTTTAATCCTTATCGCTCATGTTCTGCAGCACAGGCACACTGTGGTGGGTCATCATATGTACTTACAGAATGAACGAGAGGAGAATGGTTTTCCTTTTGTGTTCCCCTGGATTTTATAGTCGCTACGGTGGTGTGGTTTTCTGAAGAACTAAGGGACTGTTTTCATGAGGATGAATCAAGCCATTTCTCTTTGTTCCGCCCCTTGAAGCAGTGCCCATTTGTATGACTATAATAATTTCAGATTTAACCTTCATCCCTAACTTAACTGTACTGAGATAGCAAATCTAAAGCCCTCATCAAGTGACCAGGAATCTACTTTCGATGAGAACAAAAGATCAAGGCAGACGCATTTTGCATTCTCTCCTTCTGTGGAGTTCAGAGAAGCATCACATTTGACCACTCGGAACACAGAAACAACCACATCAATGTGTCAAGTGGACAGCCCATAAGGAGCAGCCAACCTGAGGCAGGTGGAAGCCAGGAAGTCAGTTCCCGTCCCAGGTAGCCAGGTAGTAATGTCAAAAATGTTAAGCTTTCTTCAAAGGTAAAATAAATTTTGTATTGACTTTCAAATCTAAAATAGGTAAAAATCCCCTTCAGTCAGGGAAACCATGAGACTGTAGAAAGAGATGACTAGGATCTACTCATCCTCTGGCACAAATATCTTGGTTGTTCTCTTCCAAACTTTGATAATGCCGGTCACCAGCATATCCTTTGACTAAGTTGAGTTGCTGTGCCGCCATAGCGTAAGCGCAGAAGGTTTAATGAGAATGAAAATTCCCCTGGGGTATGGAGAACAGCATGCACGGTTTGTGCAGAGGTGTCATGAGGCCAACACACGACAGATTACTCAAACAGGAGTGGAAAAGTTAAGTGTTGACAAAAGGATACTCAAGAATGTGAAAGCTCAAAGAAACAACACAGTACAGAGGCTCTTAGTCTTGTTCAAGCATACAGAGCTGATGTTTTCTGTATAATTTTTTTTAAGATATCCACATTTGGAGGAGCTTTAAAGCCGTTGGGAGTTGCTTCTGTTTTCAATTCTCATGAAATTAAGTGGCATTGATCTGAACTGCAAATGATGGAGATTGGCAAAAGAATTGAAGCAAGGCCATGGCGTGGAAGACTTGGCACAAGAAAGCATGCAGTAGAACCTTGCAGGGCATCTCAGTGGGTGAAGGCACCTGCTGCCAAGCTTGGTGACCTGACTTCAATCCCCAGGACATAATAAATAAATAGATGATAGACAGATGATAGATACATAAATAGATAGATGATAGATGATAGAGATAGATAGATAGATAGATAGATAGATAGA
>LOJH01012480.1:14136-25570 GCA_001685095.1 Ellobius talpinus
AAAAAACAACCAGGTCTAAGTTCAGGGAGATACTCTGGCTAAAGGGAATAATACAGAAAGTGATAGGAAGACATGATGGATACATATTGCATCGCCACCTACAGTTACACGTGCACATACACTAAATACATGAATCATGGCACATGTTTGGTTTTTACGCTTCCTTATATACAATGTTGCTAGTTGATATGTAAGTTAAATTTATAGTTATCTCCAGCATAATGCTCTATGAAAGAACAGCATTTCTTTACTAATTTAACTACCCTTATTGTGAATTCAGCCATGAAATCATTCTGTCCTATCCCTGTTAAAACAAATACGGTTGATCCAGCAGTGAAAATGTTTATGTACTAAGCATCTCTGACAGCCCAGGATCTGTCCTATGGATTGAGAATTTACAAACAACCAAAATGAGCTTTCCCTTGGGAAAAAAATACCTGAGCAAACCATATCAACCTATTAAAAAATACTTTTAAGAAGCACTCTTTGGGTGTTTAAAATATAAAATATAATAATGTTTTATGATTTCATAAAAAACTAAGAATATATTTTTATTTTTGAGATATAATTTAGTTACAACATTTACCCTTCCCTCCAAATCCTTCCACATGCCCCTCCCTTCTCTCCTTCAAACTCATTGCCTCTTCAGTCACTATTATTATGTGGCTATGTATACATATATGCATATATACTCCTAAGTATATTATTATGTGGCTATGTATACATATATGCATATATACTCCTAAGTATATTATTACGTGGATATGTATACATATATGCATATATACTCCTAAGTATAGTCTGTTCAGTTTGTCTAATGTTATTTGTACTTGTGTTTTTAGAGATGACCATTTGGCACTGGACAACTAATTGGTGTGCTCTTCGCTGGAGAAGTCCACTTCTCCAGATTTCAGATTTCTTCACTTGCCTAAGGTTCCTTGTGTAGGGTTGGGTCCTTATGAGCTTTTCTCCAACTATTTTGCCATTAGAGTATATTATTGACAAATTTTTAGTTACTTTTGTATTCATTTTATGTATGTTTTGTCAATGTTTAAGTATGTACACCATATTTGTGTATGGTGCTCATTGAAGTTGGTAAAGGTTATCAGATCCCCTTCAACTAGAGTTTCCAGATGGTTGTGATCTAACATGTGGGTGCTTCGAATCAAACCTGGATCCTCTGCAAGAGAAACACATGCCCTTAACTGCTGAGCCACCTCTCCAGCCCCATCATATATATATATATATATATATATATATATATATATACTGCTTGGCCAATAGCTTAAGCATATTTATAGCTAGCTTTTATGGCATTCCTATTAATCTGTGCATCACCACAAGGTCATGGCCTACCACCAAGGTTCCAGTGGGCTCCTACAGGCATCTCTCTCCTTTGGTGGCTACATGGTATCTTTCTGTCTCTGCCTACTTTCTCTCAGAATTGAAAAATTCTTTATCCGGTATGTGTTGCTCTTTCTATTACATCCTCAGGTACAAAGGAAACCCACAGCATAGTATGGGCATAAGTGGTTTAGGCTATTCTAAAAGAGCTAAAATTACAAAAATATATCTTATTTAGTGCTCTAAATTTTAGAGTACAAAAATTGTCAAAATTATTATTCATTCTAAATGAAAGCATGAAAATGTCTATGCCAAGTTTGTTGCATGCTATATTACAGTTATTACCTAAGACTTCGGAGGGCACTAAACCGATGAACAGTGCTTGGTCTGCTAACAAATCAGAAAGAAATAACCAAATGCTTCACATGTAGTTAGTTTTGTTCCACCAGTCTGCAGAGAAGTAACTTATAGTTTCCTAATCAAAGGGTCTTTTTGTTTTTTGAGGCAGGCCATGCCCAAACAGCCTAAAATTTGTGGAGATATTGAGTTGGCCATTGTCTCAATTAGTTTGGCAACAATTTGACCGTTAATGGGATTGACTGGCATGCCACTTTCTGAGTTACTTATACGATCAAAGCAATGATTAAGAATTTGTTCCCTCAAACCTAGATCCAGTTCCAGTGAGTGAGTGCAATGGCCAGCATTCCATGCTTCCCACATCCAATCCAGGAAAATGAGTCCATGGGTAACCAGTGTGACTATCCAATAGGACGCAGTGCAATGCGGAGGTAAGAACAGATTTTTATGCTCCTGATCTGCTGTTGTCTAATCGCATAAGCAGGGCAGGATTCATAGTCCAGTGTCTTATTTACAAAAAAAAAATCTGTGTCCCCTTTTCCCCATTTGTGGGTATTATGGGGCATGCCTGATATGGTATGTGAAAGTGCTTGGGAATGGTATGACCCTCGCACGTCATGGGGCTTTGTAAGTCGAACTTATGCCTGACAGTTCAAAGCCCCTCCTCCCACGCTTCAGTGATGCATTCAAAAAGGAGCATAAGTTTATTATCAAACATATGAAGCAAACTCCAGCCTCAGAGGCATTCTCACCACAGTCTCTGTGGGTATACCTTTGTTTCTGATTTTCCAAATGGCACAATGCTCTGGTGTAATGACATAGTGCTAATTTACACAGGCATTAGAGGGTCCTTCCAGGTCTATCACTTGCTAGCTGAGGACTTTCGCCAAGTATTTGATCTTCTATAGAGCTGCTTTCAAATCTACAAATATAACTATTAAAATCACACCCATCTCACAGAATTGTTGGAGGATGAGTCACTATAAAAGAAATCATAGGGAACATGGCACACAGCAACCTCAAAGGTTGCTGTGAGACCATATTTGGCAGTTAACATGCAAGTGAGCATCCTGTTAAATGTGAAAACTCAGTTCCAGGACTCAGTTGCCTCTCTAACAGCTCGTGTGATCCTGGATAACTCACCAACTTTTGAGTAGCTCACCTATGAATCATAAAATGAGGATAATACTGACTTTATGATGGCCACGTAAAACTCACTGATAACTCATGTGAAAATGTTTGACTGGGTTGCAAGATAGAACACAAATGTACGTGACTGTTACTTAGTTTTTCTAGATGAACAAACACACGAGAAACAATTGCAAAGATTTTATTTAGCGGCTTTCTGTGCTTGGCACTCAGAAACAGTTCCGTGCATAAGGGCAAATTTTTATACACCTTTTCTTCATACATATTTTACATACCCTTTTATTGCCCCCTTTTTAATATTCATAATATTGAATACCCCCACTAGGCATATAAATACATTTATCTACAACACCTCAAAACCAAAAAAAATCTCAATAATATCTGTATTATTTTACTTGGTATCATTTGTGTTTCCACACATTTAAAAATTTTAGCTTGTAGCAAGCTTCACTTGTTTTCTTATCATTAAAGGATTTGAAAGGAAAAAGAAAGAAAAAACAATCCCCAAACTTCAGAATGCAACGAACTATTTGATCAAAATGGGGAGCTACAGACAGGTAGAAAGGGGGCAGAAGACCCATCTGCAATTCTCTCCGGTGTGTTAGGGTTTCTCTTGAGTGGGACCAGGGGCAGAGCGTCTAGGTCAGAACCTTGAATCTGGCATTTGAAGCTAAGCCTGTCTTCTGTGTCTGTTTTTGGTATCACCTTGGAGAAAAAGCCATTCTTCATTCTCCACACCTGTTTCCCTCACCCTGCCAGGCTGCCATGGAATGGCACACCCATACGGTGCACCTCTCTCCTGGGTCTTTATGGCCAGAGCTGTGGAATCCAGCATTCCTTGTCCTCGCCCTTCTCATTGGTACCCTTGACTAGAAGCTGGGTCCCAAAGAGGCTTACTCTCCAATAACACCATCATTCTTTCTAAAACTTTAGGGGCTAAACAAACCCAAACTATTCTCCTTGACAAATTCAATCTCCTCACTTGTTCACATCTTCTCAGTCTCGTCATCTGCTTTCCTCTGCTGCTGTCGATTCTCTTTCTCTCTTCCAGCTCTTGTCACCCTGTCCTTCCACAGGCACCATTAGGACATCAATGATGGCACACTGAATGAAGAGAGCCGAAAGTTTCAAAGCAGTTTCTCTCAGGAAGCCAAGTCCAGCTGATGTCTTTCCACCGCAGTGATGTGGAGAGGTTCTAGGGTACATGGTTCATTCCAGAAACATGGTAAGCTGCAAGGGAGAAAAGCTAATGGCTAATGATGACCCAATCCATCTAGGGTTGTATACAGACAGATTGTTGATGTAAGCACCTACTCTGGGCCTCCCTCCATAGAGTTCACCCAGTTCAGAGTCAGTGTAGAAAATGTTTGTGTTTGTAATATGTGTATGCATGTGTGTGCATGAATATAGGCATGCAAGTTTGTGTGTGTGTCTGTCTGTCTGTCTGTCTGTGCATGAGTCTGTATGTGTAACTTTTCTTGGCTGCTACATGCTAGCATCTCCATCAACATTACTATAAAATGATTATTCGTCTCTTCAAGGCCACTCTGTCATACATAATGCTTTTATAAAACTAAGAGTTTGGGAGGCAGAAGAATGACCACTGAGTTATGGATGATGCACTCCAAGGATCCTTCAGTGGTATCTATTGCTCTTCTCTGTTTTCCTTATCCAGAAAAACAAAAAAACAAAAACAAACACACAATCCTATTTTCCCAAGGCATGGGATTCCCAAAGAGGAAGCTCCACCCACAGAGATTATGGAGTCTTGACTGCCATCACCTCCATGGTTCTTGGACCGCTCTTTAAACCATGTGTACGGACATCTGGGAGGAGGAGCCTGGGACTGCCCCATACTGTCGCCCATCGCAGGTGTTGGCAGCCTGCTGACTGTTAGCTGCAGGGCTGATCATATGCATTCCATGCTCCATCCCTGTGGGCAGGTACTGCCTCTCTCCAAAGGCCCCGTTGGAAGGAGAAGAGCAGAGTAAAGTGCTTTGAGATGCGCTCAGTTTTTCTGGGCTTGCAGCTAGCCTGGGGGAGGTGGGGAAATTGTATCCATACAGATTGTAGGGATTGTGCAGGGAGAAGGCATTGTAGGAGCTCTGCTGCATGTGGCTGCCACCAAACATGTGCGGTGATGAGGAGCTGGATGCCGCATTGCCTGCCTGCATGACATACTGAAACTGGGAAGTGGGGAAGGACCCCAACTGGCCACCATAGGCTTCCATCTTGCTGTTGCTAGGCAACGAGGGAGGTGCTGGTATTCCTGAGATCAGAGATGGAGTCCTCTGAGGCATGAAGGTTTCAGAGGGCTGAGTGGCTGAAGCTGTGCCACTCTGGAGCCTGTTGTAGCCACTGTCACTCAGCCCTGGATAGCTCTGCAAGGCAGCCATGTTGCTTCGGGCACACGGTGGATACTCAGAGAGATTCAGATTACACAGCTGGCTTTCGCGACAGCCCACGTTGAAAGTATTGGGGGCCAAATGAAAAGTTGGAGGAGAACAGGATGGAGATAAGAGATGAGAAGAAGCCGAAGGGGATGGCGTCCCGGTGCTGGAGGTGGTTGGGGAAGTACCTGTGCTGCCCCCTGAAAAATAAAACATGAATTCCATTGACTAAGATTATAGATCAATTGCTTCCTTTTACATCAGAAGGTGATGTCACACCTTTGAGCACACATTACAAAGGAGAGAACGAAGTATGACATGAGACCCCTAGTCTTTGCATTTCTTTCTTGTCTTAGTCATACTTTAAAAGTTTAGACCAAACCTTCAGTGTTCAGGTTTTTATATTCTTACCATCAAAGCCACTTCCTAATAAGACTTTCAGTGATCTGCAGTAGAAGCTACTAGCTCGGCTCTTCCATGGTCCAGGCAAATGTATAAGATCTATATTTCATCAAGTAACACTTTCCTATCATGCGATCTTCAGTAGAATACCAAAGCAGGATGCTAACCTTATCAGGATGGAGCATGGTGCCAAGTCAAGACTTAGGCCTGAGAAAGCACAGCAAAGGAACCTGAGTTGTGGAACCTGGGACATTATTTTGGAGGTCTGGCATATCATATCAAAGACATGTGATAATTATAAGATGCAGACTAAAGCAAATCAGGACTAACTTAAAATGACAGTCCTGAGGATCTGCTGATCTTAAGAATTGTACACGGAATACTTGAGTGTGGATGTGTATGAAGCCAGACTAGCCATAAACTAACCGAGTGTTAGCTGAATGGATTTGGCTCTCGGCTCTTCTGCACGCTAACCCTGCGGCCCCATGACTCCCCTGGCTTTGATTTTCTTCATCAGAGATGAGGCATCTGGTAAGATCAGTGGTCCTAAAGCTGAAAAGTCCTGCCATTTGAAAAGGCTGCTATGCCAGGATTCAACCTCAAACCAACTAAAGGGGAGTTTCTGGGCGTGAGAATTCCACGTCAGCATTATCTCAAAGTTCCTCTAATGTACAGCCGGGGTGGAAAGCTGATGATGCCATGTGAGTTCCTACTTCACGGTGCACAGACCAGCGATTCTAAAAGGCCGATGCTCATGCGTGTCAGCTGGAGGGCCTATGAAAACAGATGGCAGGCTTCATTTGGTTTCCGAGTCTGTGTATATGGGGAGGAGCTTGAGGATGTACATATCAGGCCCAGAGGTTGTACTTTACAACAGAAGACCTCCAAAAATCCTATTTCCAAATGACCCTGTGTCTGCCTCACAAACGTCATTAGCCATGTAGATGGTAGGCTATACTAAGCGTTGAGGCTCCAATGGACTAAGAATCAATTCAAGCCTACCTTCACCAAAGATGTTCTTCAAATAAGAATGCCAAAGGTAACCTTTACAAAGACCCATCTTTCTCTGGGGGCAGAAAGCATCCGCTCTCTACCTCTTTCAATGGACTTCAAAGGCAATAAGTGCTTGGAGTAGCTGAACCCTCATTGAATTCCCGAATATTCAGCTGCTTTGTCCTCTCTAGAATCCTTCTTGATGAATTCCCTTCCATGTACCCATATGGTGCTTCTCCTAATTGCTGAGAACAATGCTTCTTCAAGGGACAACATGACTTAGGTTTCCAATAACTCTTGTTGAGGCTCTGAGAAACTAAGCATCATTAGAAAGGAAGTATTTTTCAGATGAAGAAGAACAGGACTGCGTTTTGCTTTATTTTAATCGATGAAGAAAACCAGGAGCATTTCAGATGTACTGGGAAAACATCTCTACTATTCTAGGAAGAGAAGAAGCTGGTAGAGGGAACAAAAAGCCTTGGCCTAGATCACAGGCAAATTGGGGGTATTGATGGTAGAGGCAAAGATTGGACTTTGTTAGGATTTTCTTCAGAGTTAAATTTTTATAGCTCAATATTATCTCTTCCATGGTCAAAGGGATTTCCCTCAGTGAACTTTCAGATCCAATTGGCATTTAAAGACAACCCAATCAGCTGCTAATTTTAGAGTCATATCAAAAAAATCTCTTTCATAACAAATTCCTATAAAAGAACTAAATGGTTTTGGTTCGACCATTTGTGACAGTCTGTGATAAGGCTGGCATTGCCCAAAACTACAAGCAGCTGGTCACAGTGGAAGGAGCTTCTCTTCAGTTCACAGTCACACACTGTGACGTCTATCACTGCGTTCTCCACAGAGATGGAAAAAAGTGCTTGAGCCAGTGAGCCTCATTTTCTCTCCTTTTCATACTGTGGCTGTGTCTAAGGATTAAAGGAAGTATGAATCGTTAACTCCGAGTACTTTCCAAGACATCATTTTAATCTAAGGAGGGAGTCCTGGAAGGGGAAGCTTCCAGGAAGCAGAAGCAGGCCATCTCATGCTTCCTGCTGCTGAGTAGTCAGATGCCTCTCTCCCTCTATATTCTACAGAAAGCTCAGATATTTCTTTTTTCCCCTCTTTGAGGCACCCTACATACACTTTCTGCTTTTCCACCCTAAATGCCACGAACTTTACTGCAGTAAAGTGCTGTGGCCCAAATGGAGAAACTTGACTCCAGCTGTAAAGAGATTTGTGGTTTTACGAGATATGAATATAGTCTCCTATCTTTGAAAACTAGTCCTGCTCTCCCTGGTCTGGTGTTTATGTGACCCCTGAGGAGACCACCTGTTCGGCACACTGTCCTATCCCATTGTAGGTGAGCTCCAGCTGGCACAGGCCTCGGCCTTGCAGCCGGAAGTTCAGGATGGAGTAGATGACGTTCTACAACTCTAAATGGTTTTCTCAGATGGCCCAAGATGGAATGAATGGTACTGATTTAAGGGCTCAAATGGTTTCACTACAGAAGAAAAAAAAAGAAGAAGGGAACTCTTAACAAGTTACAGGGGTTTCTGCTGAGCAGATGAGGGGCACATGTTAAAAAGTTTGTAGTCAGCTTGCTTTGGCTTTTAAATGACATTCACTGGAAATGAGACTTGGTGGCCTGCTGAGCTTCGGGGGGGTGGGAGCCTCCATATGAGCGAGTGTTTGAAGGAGAGAGTAAGCCTGTCCAAAAGATGGTCATGTCGCTCCCTTCCACTTTGAAGAAACATTGTTATGCACTTAAAGTACTCGATACAGATAAGAAACTAGTTCTCAGAGTCCACATAGAGAGAGAGGACTGTGGTATTCATTTTGTAAAGAGGCAAAGTGAGATGCTGAGAACCCTTTATTCTCTTATGCTATAACGGCTTGTCACATGTTAAACAGACTGGCTGTGCCAGCCAAGCGCTAAGTAAGCTGAAGGAGGCAGCCTGCCCTCCCTGTATGTTTCATCACTTGGCTAACAGAGACCTCTCATCCCGAAACGTCAGGGCTAGGTGGGACACCAGGCTGGGCTGATCTATGCTGCCTCTCAGAGCAATGCTTGTCCCCCTGACCATGACAGTGTCCCTTTTGTTCACCCCCACCTCCTCTGTCCCTGCAAGGTCATGGACTCTCTGAGCATCTTGACATAAATTTGCTTAGTAGACAAATGTGGACTGTAGACATGCAGGAACCTGCTATCTTACAAGGGGCCTTGATTGATTAGCATCTCCTCCAAGCTGTGGGCTCCATAGTTATATAAGTGGGATTTCTGATAACTCCTTTCTGGGTATGTTTTGAGAAATTAAAAAGTGACCATATTTTGGAATATAGACATTGAACGTGCTCTTTCGTGGGAGAAGGGGTAAAGAATGGGAAAGAAACCTTGAAGAACGTTCACTCCAATGGAGCTGGCTCCCACATGTTGGCTTCTGTCTGGGGAGAGCATGGCATGTGGGCTTCTATACCACTAATGGGCATGATGTCATAAGATGTATGCGCCATAGTATTTCAGGCTAAAAGAACCTCTGTGGTGTGAATGAGAGACAGTGAATTGACAGCTCTGAGCCACCTGAGCCATGTTCCCAAAGGTACTCCCATTCCTCTTTGAATGGTCTGCCCTTCCTCCCTACTCTGTGAGCCCATGAAGAAAATGAACTGTTCCATGGCTCTATTTCTTCTCAGATCAAGCAAAGCAGAACTGATTGAATACAAGTAAGTAACCAATGGAGCCTTCCCCCACTGTCCTCAGAGATCCTAGCCCACTTTTAAGACAGGATTAAAACATTATGTTTTAATTAATAACTTCATATTCTTAGGTAATCCAGAATTCATCTCCACCATCCCTCCCAGCTCCCTACATCATAATTAACTCAGGGACCGAAGTGAGGAGGCACACATTAAGATGCATATGCAACATTAACTTGTGCCAGTATTCAAGGCTAAGAGCCAAAACAACCAAGAATGCATATTTAGCAGTGAGCCCATATGAGGACAATAACCTAGAATACACTTGTGTACCATGAAGACAAGTTAAATGTGTCCGTAAAAATCCTGAATGCCAAACCTGCTGACTTTTGCATCTTTAAATTGATCACTTCCAGATTGTAACATGGGGGGGTTCACAGACAACTTCCTTTGGAGTTTATTTCATTGTGATGTACACACACACACACACACACACACACACACACACACACCACCCAATAAGATAAAAACCCATCTGGATGAAGAAAGAATAAATTTCCATGTAATTAATTACTTGCTCTCGTGGTGAGACTCTTCTCTCCTTATAACCTGATGCCATCCGTCCCTGAAGAGTGCTGGTTCCCAGTGTCTTCAGACACGTAAGAGGTAAAACAGCAGCTGCCCATGAGCTGATCCCAGTGCAGGAGCCCAGAGGCCATAAAGTTTAATGAGCATGGCAACTGAGAAATTTCCCTCAGCTGAAATGAGAACTCTTCTCAGGACACAAATGTGAGCATTACGGTCCTAACGGGAATTGTCTGGTCTCCACTGGAGAAAGATGGAAACCTCCCTCATCCTTTTCCGTAGCTCCAAATGTATTCTCCTTCAAATAGCCTTGCCCACTCTGCTCTGTACCGGGTCCGATGGCCCCTTGCCCTGGGCATTCCATCCCCATGTTTTCGCCTCCTTCACTTGCTTTCCACGCTCGTTTTTAGCCTGTCTTGTCACATGCGTCTGTTGTTGTCACTTTAGCTGNGGGGGGGAACAATGCTTGCTTGCTTTCTGGGAAGCCAGCCTTCTTCCACTCTCACACTTCACCTCCAGGAAAGGCCTGTGTACCTGGCCTGGAAAACGCAGTATCGTATTTCCCCTGCCGCTACAGTAATTGATTCTGAGGGGACCCAATTAGAATCAAAGAGATTTGGTGAGATTTTGCTAAAACCCCTTGATCACAGGCACATGCCCTTTCCCTTTAGAGGGAAAGCAAAAATATCTCTGGCCAAGGATACTTTCGAAGCTATTGCAAGGGACAATTGAAACTAAAGTCACCGTGGAGGAAACCAGAGTGGAAAGAAATGGGGCGCTTTCTGGCCAGAGTCCATAACTTAGGCTTTGCCTAAAGAAACTGATTGAATTTTTCCTGTTTTACAAGCCAATGAGTTTTGCTTTTATAATTTGCTATTTGGGGTTTTTCATATTTAAATAAAAATTCTAGTTGATATATGTCTCTCATTCTATGAGGTTTTTTTGCTGTGAATCTGAAGGTCTGAGAATATTAGGATAAAGCTGAAGAAGAACATAGAAATGAGAGTGGAGGGGAAGGTCTGTGGACCCTTTGTCAGGTGGAAGCTGTGGGTGAAGCCTGTGACCAGCAGTAACAAGGGATTTGAACTGTTTGAGTGCCTGACAGATACCTGGCCCAGCTAAATATGTGTGTGTGTGCGTGTGTGTGTGTGTACATATACGTATATACGTGTGTATATATATATATATATGAGATGAGCTACCTGCCTTAATTTCAAAATATGCAGTCTCTTAAATGGTGATCCAACAGAGGAGTTCCTGCTCTTCCCTAGTTCTCCTCAATAAGATCAAATTAAACAATTGAATACACAGGCAGGTGGTTTTCAAAAAGATGACTTTTCATATATGCATATTTATACCAAATAAGGAATGCAGTGTCGAAAATGGAAAGACACTATTTTTAGGCATATTATATTTATTTTGCATGTCTTTGTTATGTTGAAAAACTATCAACTGAAACCTGATTTACTTAATTATATTGGTTTTTCCCATTTTTTCCACCAAAAATTTCCACCTCCTCCCCTCCC
>LOJH01012481.1:6840-18286 GCA_001685095.1 Ellobius talpinus
CTGGTCTACAAGAGCTAGTTCCAGGACAGGCCCCAAAACTACAGAGAAACCCTGCCTTGAAAAAGAGAGAGAGAGGAAGAGGGAGAGGGAGAGGGAGAGGGAGAGAGAGAGAGAGAGAGAGAGCGAGAGAGAGAGCGAGAGCTGAATGAAACCCAGTTATGTGGTTGGAAAGACAGAAGGAAAGTTAGAAGGCAGGGAAGCAAGATCTGAGCATAGCATGCCATGAACGAGCATGGCCATGACCAACAGCCAAAAGAACAACTGCTAAGAATGCACAGATACCCAAATACAGAAATTTAGACAGATTTCTCCTTAAATGTTGCCTTGACTCATGTGCCTTGAAAGAAAAGACTGAAATATTAAAGTATACTTGAATTTCATCATGCAAAACACAGCAAGAAAACAAACATTAAGAAAATAAAGTGTTCTATTAATGAAACATCTACAACAGGGCACGTACCTTCACTGATGGCATGGGGCTTAACATCTACAACAGGGCACGTACCTTCACTGATGGCATGGGGCTTAACAATGCAGCAGGTACAGTTGGTAAATTTAGCAGTGTTTGCAGGTCCGCAGTCTCCACTTGAAGGAAAAAATAATTCCATTTCCTAAAGATACAGAAAGATGAGAAAAGGGATTTTTGACAAGGATGATCTCTTATGGGAAACTTACAGAATATTTCTGGAGGTTTCTTCTACAGTTTCATGATATAAATTTTATTTTCCAAATTTTCTAAATGTGAATTTGAAAAAGTGAATAAGTTAGCTCTATTTCGGCACTTAACAGTCAGAGGAACATGCAAATAGTATAAAAGCAATGCGAAGACGTCATTGTGTGGCCTCTATCATAAGTGACAAGGTTTCAATAAATTCTGAGAGTTGGAAAAAACCAGTATGAAGTTCTTACTTTCCCCAAAGTATAGTTCATAAATACAGATTAATATTAAGTTTAAAAATAAAATATATAAAATAAAGTTAAAACAAGCACATCTTCACAGAAACAGAAAAATTAATGTTTAGGGGTCTGAGAATTACAGTTAACAATAATTTACAACAGTTCTATTACAAATCAAAATGAGCACTATATTATGGCCTGATTCAAACAGCGGTTATTTGCTTTAACCATGGCTCATTAAACTAGAAGTAATCTGAATGAACCACAAAGATGTTCACATTTATCAAGTCTTTAATTACTTAAATGGTGTCCCTAAGTTTTTAGTACTATTCTTTCCACAATATTCTCCATAGAAACCTCTGTTCCACACTCCAAAACATCTGCCAGTGAATGAAGAAATGGCGAAATGCTATCACCTCTAGCGAGCTTTTCCTGGTGCTCCCAATCAACACCACGCATCCGTCACGGCTGGTGCTTGTCATCGATCAGATTATAAATTTGAAAGAAAGAACCAACTTGCAGAGCTCAGTAGCTCCCCAAATACCAAAACCAAAACCTGCCAGAGTTTGTATTTTCTTCTCACTGATACCATTCAGGAGGCAGAGGCAGGGGATCCATTGCCAGTACAAGCCGGTCTCACCTATGGATTAAGTTCCAGGTCAACTACGGCTACATAGTGAGACCATGACTCAAACTTACAACAAGATAAATCAAAACTACACTAGCAAACTTTCATATTTTATTGGTGTACATTAATTATATAGAATAATAGGCTTCATGGGATATTTTCATAGAAGTCCAACACACTGGGATCATGGCCAGCCCCACCCACATCACCCCCTCCCCCTTAGTTGTTCCTCTGCCCTCCCCATCCTCTTCTCTAAAGGTCTCCCTTCTATTTTGATGTGTAAATACTTTTTTAAAACACAAGCAAAAGGGAGAATTTTACTCAAACACTGTATATTTCAGTGATCCTATTGGCAGAATATTTAAAAAGAATAACTATTACTATTGTTGTTGACTATTAACCTACTTTTGGCACGAAAAACAAATTTTTATTTTATATAAATAGACTCGTAATGTTACTTTTTCTAGCTTCTTTTATTCATATTTTGAGATACGCTCCCTGTAATCCTTCCTTCATTTCTCTCTCCCCCACCTCTCTCTCTCTCTCTCTCTCCTCTCTCTCTCTAACAATATGCCATTGATGGCTGCAGCATGACTTGTTCATTTGTTCATCTGATGGACATTTGTGCTATCTCTAGTCTGTGCTATTACAAATAAGCTGTTAGAAACACTCAAACCCAATCTTCTAAGGATAATTTTTATTTTGTTGCTGTTAAAATTTTTTTTGCTTTGAAATTTTTATTACATCTGTCTGTCTGTCTGCCTTTACCTACCTATGTGTACATGCAGTGTGTATGTGCATGGCCAGAGGCCAGAGAACACAGAGAATAAATTCACTCTTTCCACCACAGGGGTCTCAGTTAACAAACTCAGGACATCGGGTGTTGGTTGATCCAAGTGCCTTTACCCACTAAGCCACCTTGCTGGCCCAAGACCCAGAGTTCTTGCATCTTTACACAAGCTGCATTTCCACGTTTCTAGTATTTCTCCTAGACCCCTACTTAGCTAACAGTGCTTGTCTGAACTACAAACAGACTACTCAAAGAAAGCCTTCTTTTGGAATATCTATCACAGATCTGTACACTAGTACTCTTAATTGAATTTAGTCACAAACATGAGGGTCAGCAACTTATGCCTTTACAGAAAGAAGTGTGGCAACAAGGGTCAGATCTGGAGAAAACTGCTCAACTGTGACCAACACAACTGATTTAAAAGGAGGCATGTCTCCGAGCCACGTGATCCTCTGAACCACATGATATTCTGAATCACGTGAACTACTCGATCCTAGGAAAACCGCCAGCAGCTGATCACCACTACTACACCAGCTGTTCTAATCCTCCCAAAGTCCTCAGTGGGAGAAATATTTTATTCTGACATAAAACAATTTCCCAAACAAAACCGAAGAAAAATATTTCTCAAAACGACTTACTCTGGCAACAGATGCAAAAGAATCAGGGCCATGAGCCGCGTTTCTGATGCCATCTGTCCCAAAGAGGGCTCTGATGCTTCCAGGGGCATCTGTGCGAGCTAGCCCAGAGTTTGCGGGTCCAAGCAATCTTTTCCACTCACATATCGCATCATCTCTTAAAATCTCCATGGCAATAACCGGACCACTTGTAATAAACTGGATCAGTTCGCTAGGAAACAGGGAAACCTGAATTACTTCTCTGCTCTGTCAATCTGGACATCTGCCTTAACAATGACATCAGTAATTTCAGGGACCAGAGTTTCTGGGCATAGTGAAGCGTACACGGGCAGTGCAAAACCCTCATGAATGGAGTGCACTACTGTTAGCAGGGGGGGAAGAAAGGCCTGCTGAATTCTGATGATTCCATCAACTTAAATCGCACAGTGTTGACCTAGGCTTTCCCAGTACTCTAAACAGGACAAAAGTGATTCCCTTTTTATTTTCATATGGTTTATTGTGGCAGTCAGGTACAATTGTACAATAACAAAGTAATGAGCATGACATTTTGTAACATTTTCAACGCAGAGAGTGACAACTCTAAATCAGTGTGAGAAAGAAAAAGAATGTCAGCAGGCCTTCGAACACTAGCCCTTTATCAGCAGAAAACTACTCTGGGTTATGAGATACTAAATGATGAACCACACGCACAGGGCTTTGTTGAAAGTTCATGCCTTAGTCCCAGTTCCCTGGGAAGGAAAGCTGACACTTCATTTCATTTTTCCATCTCTTCACGTGCATGCGGCAGCAATGGTAAAGTTAACTTGAGAAAAGTGACATCCCAGTCCCTCACTTTCTTAAACAGAGGCCAAAGAGAGAGGACAGGACCTTCTCAGAGGAGGACAGGGTACCAGGCCTGTTACCTCGACTGCTTTATACTCCTTCTCACTCCTTCCCACTTAGAAGAGCATTTCCAGGAGACAGCACCCACTATGCTAAAAGTGAATATTGTGAATATTGCAATGTGTGTAAAAGATACCAAAATAGAAGGGGTAGGTGGAGAGAATGGGAGGAGGGGAGGGAGTGGGAACTGGGATTGGTATGTAAACTGAAACAAGAGAGTTTGCTTTCTTTCAAAAAAATTATAAAAAAGATACCAAAATAAGACCTTAAAAGCACAACAAAATTACCAGCATAAAATATGATTACAAACGCATTTTTCAATTCAATGAAATATAAAAGGATGCTTCTTAAAACTTAAATAAGCGATCCATTTGTTTCTGATTAAGGCTCAAGTATTTAGTGGTGGATATAAGAAGTCTTTCTAATAGAAGTTAATGAGAAAATACTTTTAGTTCTGAAACTCAGCACTTACTTATAAAACGGTCTCGAGTGGTGCTCTACATGAAAGTCTGTGGCTTCTTTCCTATAAAATAAG
Source organism: Ellobius talpinus (assembly GCA_001685095.1). Taxonomy (NCBI): domain Eukaryota; kingdom Metazoa; phylum Chordata; class Mammalia; order Rodentia; family Cricetidae; genus Ellobius; species Ellobius talpinus. Next base: position 11,208 of record LOJH01012481.1, read on the forward strand.
CAAAATAACAATAGTTAAGGTTTCTGAAAATAGTTATTTTAGCTTATATTAATAAAATATAGATTGAAACACACATGCATTTTATCTGTATACAAATTAACTATGTTTTTTCAACAAATTTCATTTCACCAAGCAGCATATCACAAGTATGAGTCCTTCCGATGCTGAGATATAAAATACGAGGATATGTTTACTTTTTTATTGACGTTACACTTCATCCGTCTTCCATTTCATCAGCACCTCACTGCATTCTCAATACAGTGCTAAATATCAGAGCAATAAGAATGTTTGCTATTTAAAGTCCAAACAAATTATATTAAAAAAGGAAGAGAAATCTTCTAATTCAAAACTTAGAATTAATTTCAAGTTTTAGAATTTTGGCTACAGCTTATTTTATTTTTTGTCATCTATTGGGGATAAACAACAATGCTGAGTGTGCCTGAGATGGCGCATCTCAGGAGGATTCTAGGCGTCACACAAAGAGATAGGCTGGGCAACAACCAAGTAAACTACAGGATACAGCAACGGTATTTGAGATACTTTGGCATGTTATAAGAATGGATGACGGCAGATACCATCAAGATACTGCTTGGAGGAGTGCATGGGATAAGGCAAAGAGGAAGGCCCAAAAAATGTTGACTAGAGAGCATAAAGGAAGACTGTGGAACCTTGGGTATGACAATAACACAAGCATCTAGGACTGCCCAGGATAGGAACAACTGGAGAACCGCCATAAACGGAATACCCATGCATGCTTAAGCATTGCCGGGGCATAAATAAAATGAAAAGGAATGAATGAATTGGGGATAAACCTAGGACCTCACTCATGTAGAGTGCTCTACGGCTGAGCATCATATCTCAAGCCCCTTCAGGTTCTAATTTACTAGTTTTTGCTTAGTTATTAGTAAGAACTCTTCAGGGAAAAGACCTTTACATTTGTATTTTTTAAACCGCTTGACAATTTATATATATATATTAAAATCTGCATTTCCACTAAAAGTTATTATAATCTGATCCAGTAAGCTTAAAGGTATAAAAAGCTTTCTTTCCCCTACCAAAATCAGGTGTCTTTCTTATAATTGTGCAGCTTTCTTGCTGGATTTAAAAAGAATTTATACTATGTAACATATATATATATATATATATATATAAACATCAACCAATTTCTTTTTACAATCTTTATTTTAAATGTACAGGATTTGGCTTGTATATCTGTTTACTATAAGAATACAGTACCATTAGAGCTCCAGAGGAGGATGTCAGAGCCCCTGGGACTGGAGTTACAGATGGTTGTGAGCCACCACGTGGGTACTGGGAATTGAACCTGGGTCCTCTGGAAGAGCAGCCAGTACTCTTCACTAATAAGCCATCTCGCCATCTCTACAGCCCCTCAGCTATTTTTTAAAATAGCAAATAAATTACAAGTGTTTGCTAGCAAAAGAAACCCCCCCACAATCTTTAGACTTGAGAATTAATTTTGTATGCAATGCTTTTAAGATCTTTTATCATCCATAGCTAGGGAGGTTATAGAGCACTGTGAGAAATCCACTGCTGTTGTTTAGCTAAATTGACATGGTGTCAAAGTGTCTTCTATGCAATTATGTTTATACCCATGGACAAATGCTGCTCTCAAAAGCCTTGCTCAGACAAGCCTATTTCCAATGAACAGTGATGAATGCAAAGATCCTACGATGCTCGGGTACCAAGAGAAGAGACAGCTGACTGCTCAGCCCTAGGTAAGATATTTATATCATCCACTCTAAGGCTCAGGGAAAATCACAGAAGAAAGTGTGGAAAGAATGTAAGAAATGGAAGATAGGAAGACAGCTGCAAAATGTTATCTATTGGGCATGACACAGTCACTGCATCCCCTCAAGTGATAAAGCTGTACCACAGAATAAGGACTGTAACATCACTAGGTGACGAAAAATTCTCATCTCCACTGGAATCTTATGAGACCACCATCATACACCGTCCATCACTGACCAAAATGCTGCTATGCGCTATATCACCTCATTTACTTCTGTCCTGCCTTGAACTGGGGAGACACTGGCACTGAAGAGAAGGGAGTCACATTTCTCTGTTCTTTGCCAAGCAGTGTGAATACTTTGTTACCATTCCCAAGATAAACACAACTTTATCCTGGAGTCACAATTATTTTATAATAGAAAAAGCTTATTAGGATAAGTCTTATTTTCATCAAATACTTCAAAAAATATCTAAGTTAGGTTAAGTAATATTGTTTTTAGAGAGGTAAACAGCCATATTGGCATACACACTAAAATGAATTAAATATAAATAAACAATTCTAAATGTAACCCTTTGGGAACCAGAACTAACAGAAATCATTAGATGACCACATCCTCTATTATTTTCATAAAGTACATTATTATTACATAGAAGAGATCATGTCAAGAATTGATATTATTAAAACAAACAGAGCTACGGAAGTCAACACGGTTAAATGAGGGCTGCGTAAATCTGACAACCTCTAGTGGCTTAGAGTTAGGTCATTATTTAATTAGCTGATTATCTATTATCTTGCTTTCTTCATCATGATAGTCTATATATTTGCTATTCAGTGAAAGGCTTTTGTTTAATCTTATGGACTCTTTGTTTTTTGCTTTTGCTTACATAAAGAATGAAGGGTAAGAAAAAGGACATTACATAACTGAAAATGTGCAAAACATATGTTACCTTGAAAGCGTCATCATTCGGAGTTTGGTTATAGTAAATCCACTTTTGTTTATCATTTCAATTATTTCTCCAGCTTTTGATACTGCATCTGGTTTGATCAGGGCTAATGTTCTGTAAGAAATAAAGAACAAATCTGAAAATAAAAAGAGTCCTATAGTTTTTAATATATGATTCCAAACAGTCATTTTCTTAACAACCACATTACCATCCAAATTAAACAACCATTACCATCCAAATTAAAAACACAGGGAAGAGTGTTAAAGATATCACTTAAAAATTTATATAAAGTAAGATCACTATATTCCCAAAGAAATGAAAGTAAACTAAACTTTAATTTTAAAAAAGAAGAAGCAGGATGTAGTGGCACACCCCTTTAATTCCAGCACCCAGGAAGCAAAGGAGGTAGATTTCTATTGTGACTTTGAGGGTAGCCTGGTCTACAGAGAGGTCTAGGCCAGGCAACAATACATACCGAGACTCTACTATAAAAAATAGAGGAAGTGGTGAAAGAAGAGAAGAAAATGGGTAGGAAGGAATACTAAACTTGTTTAATTTTTATTTTAAAATTTTTATTACATTTATTTATTTTCATGTGAGTGATCATGAGCGTTCTATAGCCTGGACATGGAGGCCAGAGGGCCACTTGTGAGAGTCAGCTCTCTTCTGCCAGGTTGGTGTCAGGGATACAGTTGAGTCCTCGGGTTGATGGCAAATGCCTTTAACTGTGAACTATCTCATCAGCCCTAACATGTGTATGTGTTTCTTTTTTAAATACTCATATTAGAAAATGCAGGTATTAAAAAATGTCTATGTATTATAAGATATTTTTATATAGAACTAATGCCCCAAGAAATTGCATTAAATTACTAGAAATTTAGTGTTCTCAAACCACTTAAACCACTTAAACTGCATATGCTTTCAGTTCAGCATTGACACAAGAGTAACTATAAATTCTTCTATTGGGTCTCTATTCATGGCAAGGTTAAAACCCAAACACCCAAATGCCCTCTGACCCAACAATACATGTGAATATCAAATGGCATGCTAGCCTTTAAACATGAATCATGCTTTTTCTTCCAGAAGGGTCCACCAGAGCCCTGCACTCGGTCCAGCAAGCTCCCACAGCCATCCCCTTGCTAGCACAGAAACAAGCACTTATTATATGCAGTAGGTGGCAGTTTCAAGAGAAAACAATATGAAAACCATTATGATAAATTAGCCTTCTCAATGGACAGCGAGAAAACAGATTGGCCAGGCTTCACTAAGGCAGGCCGGATGAGGATATCTGAAAAACCACAATCCTCCCTGAACCATACAGAACGTCTTTCAGAGGCTTCGCACTCTAAGCAAAACGGCAGCAGACCTGTCTGTGAGTAGACGAGCAGCCTGTAGCACAACATCCTAGACAACATAGTGTGGGCACTGTGCAAGGGGCGTGTCAGTTCCTTGCCAGGCCTCTCTGAAAGCAGCAGACTGACAGGAATAAACATGCTCATCTATGAAAACGGCTCAAAATGCATCCATGCTTGTTCTGAGTATACCATAATACATTTTAAACAACGGCCAGTTTGTGAATTCTCTTACGTTCTCTTTGCAAGCATAAAGGATGCGCTCACTTCACGGATAAAGGACAACAATCTCCCAGGCAACTTGTGATTTGGAGAAAAACACTCTGTGAAGATTTTAACAGGTAAGAGCAGCCACGTTGTTTAGAGAAATCCTTCTTTTTTTATTAATTTGGTTTTTTTTGTAAAGAAAACAAACCATCCCCCTTCATCTCACATACCAATCCCAGTTCCCTCTCCCCCCTCCTCCAATTCCCTCTACCCATCCCCTCATCCCCCCATCCATTCCTCAGAGAGGCCAAGGCACACTGCCCTGGGGAAGGTCCAAGGTCCTCCCCACTACATCCAGACTGAGCAAGACATCCATCCAAAGAGAACAGGTTCCCCAAATGCCAGTGCAAGTAGTAGGGACAAGTCCCAGCATCACCACCAGTGGCCCCGCAGTCTGCTCCAGTCGTACAACTGTCATCCACATTCAGAGGGACTGTTTTGGAATCATGCTGGTTCCTTCTCTGTCTGGCTAGAGTTGGTGACAGAGAAATCCTTCTACTGAAAACACTGGATATCAATTTTCAGAAGAAAAGTTATTATTAAGTCATTTTTTTCCTTAAAGCTTGATTTTAAGCTGCATCTCCTTTTGGTTCCACTTCTTTCTAAATCAAAACCAAAGAAAATCAGGATGGCAAACAATAAGGAAAGAAGAATAAAAAGCATGTGGGGGCTCTGTGTTACGGTTGCTCAACCTCACAGAAAAGTCACGCCCTACCTTGGACAGTTGTCCTTTAAGGCCCATGTGTAAAGGCTTAGTCCCAAGCCTGTAGTTCTATGGCAGAACTTTGTGTGGGGCAGGGGCAGGGGGTACTGTGAGGTCCTTAGGTCACAACTGAGAAGAGGTGTTAGGACATCAAACCCCTCTTTACTGTGCTGTCTTTAAGTGAACAGCTTCCTCCACCACTCAATATCCCATCATAATAATAACACGCTGTGCTGCAGCGAGCCCCATGCAAGGAGGTCAATCAGTCATAGGATGAAAGCTCCAAAACTATGAGGCAAATTAATCTTTTCTCTTTATGAGACACCTTCTCGGTTATTTGTAGGAGAATTCGCTAACTAACAGGCCAAGTGCAATAGGAGGGAGGGGTGAGGAAGGCAGGGATGCCTGCCAGGGACATCACTCCTTTATATACCAGGCATCTGCAATGTCATAATCCCACTCATTCATTCATTCAGTAAATGTTCGTAGGACATTTTTTGTGAACAAGAGAGACAGATTGGCTTTTTGGCATCACAGTTATTTTTCCTAAAGTTTCCTTTTCTTTTCTTTTTTCATTTTTGCAATCATTGTCTTTTATCAATCAGTCATGTCCTCAACACTTACTGGACATGCCAGTTCTATGGAACTAAGATCAATAATAGACGACATTAGCGACAAACAACTCCAACTTCCTTATCAATCAGATCAAAAGTCATAACTTGAGGATAGGAAGGAAATACAGAAAAGAGCAGATACACTTGAGTTTGTAATTTATTAATTCATTCAACTGACACAGATTAGGCCCTTACGACGTTTAAAGATATTTTCTCACTGGGTGGTGGTGGTGCACGCCTTTAATCCCAGCACTCAGAAGACAGAGGCAGGCAGATCTCTGTGAGTTCAAGGCCAGCCAAGTGTACAAGAGCTAGTTCCAGGACAGGCTCTAAAGCTACAGAGAAACCCTGTCTCGAAAAACCAAAGGAAAAAAAAAGTAAAACAGAATTAAAATAATCATATCCAGGTGCTATCCAGCCTCCTATGTTTGAATTCTCATGACTCTTTGGTTTTCAGGTATTAAACTTTATCTTACTTATTGAACAGAGCAATAGGTTTCACAATTACATTTTCATAACATACAGCATTGAATTTTGCTCATCTCACACCCTTACCCAACCCTACCATCTCTCCCTCCTCGGGCTGGACCCTTTCATAAACATATATTCCACTTGACGATGCCAATGTCTTCTCACCAGCGCCACCTGGCGTAAAATTTGGATGAGGCTTCTGTCCCTCCCTGCTCCCATCCCTTCCTGCTAAGTCGGCCAGGGAGCCACAGTGGAGGAGTGTGCTGCCCACTCCTTCCTGCTGTGGGACAATGGTCTTCTACCCTGTAAAGATTTGTTGCTTGTATTGCTTTAATAAAACGCTGATTGGCCAGTAGCCCGGCAGGAGGTATAGGAAGGGAAACCAGAACAGGAGAATTCTGGGAAGAGGAAAGGCTGAGTCTGTAGTTATCACCCAGATGCAGAGGAAGCAAGGTGAAAACGCCTCACTGATAAAGGTGCCAAGCCACGTGGCTAACACAGACAAGAATTATGGGTGAATGTAAATTACAAGAGTTAATAAGAAATCTGAGCTAATACGCCAACCAGTTTATAATTGATGTAGACCTCTGTGTGTTTATTTGGGACTGAAAGGCTATGGGACCTGGTGGGACAGATACCTCTGTCAACACCTTCCCACTGGGTGACCTTTTTTTGTTTCCCCACACTTTACAGTTGACACCATTTTCTTTTTAAAAAGTTTTTTTAGCTAGTATGTAAAATATTGTGATTCATAGTGATATTTTCATATCATTATACTCTGTTCTTTTTTACAACCACGGCCCTCCCCAATGGTGACTTGTTTCTTGTTAGTCCCAATCCCATCCCCCAAAAGTCTGTCTCATGACATACATGAACCATCTCTTGTTCCCCACTCCCTCCAGTCCTCTCTCCTCCCTAGTTTCCTTTCTACACTCATCTATCTATCTATCTATCTATCTATCTATCTATCTATCTATC
>LOJH01012482.1:0-31241 GCA_001685095.1 Ellobius talpinus
TTAAACCAATGAAAGTAACACATAGACAGATGACCCTCCTCCATCACCTGTGGGGATGGTGATAGTTAACGGTGTGAAAGGTAGCTTCCAAACCCTTTTCTTGTTTATCCCTTCTTCTCATACACCTTTCCCTCTGCTGCCTTTCCCTCAGGTGTTCGCAGGAGTTGGTACAGGAGGGCACAGGAACCTGCACTAAGCAGTTTTAAATCTTTCTTATACAATGCAGAGAATTCTCTGCTTAGATAAGATCAACCCACCCCACAATTAACCATACTATAGTTGTTCAGTGCAGTTCAACCTGTGTCCGTTTGCATGTCTCTCACATGCCAGGAACTGGGTGTTAGGAACACAGGGAGGATTAAACAATGGCAAGCAAAAGGCAAGGGCGGTGTGGCGTGCTGGCACTGTGGACCCGAGTGTGCTGTTGTACCGCTGTGACTAAACTAAAGACAATGAGTGGTATGGAGACCCCGGACAGTCACTGCCTGTCTGCCAGTCAGGAAAGACCTACCTTTCTAAACACACATCCTTCACCCCAACCCCTGCAGCACTCATTCATGTCCTGCCTCCGTTCATGGTTTCAGGACTCGGTTCAACCTCCTACTTTTGAGGTCAATGTCTTATTGTTATCTTTCCTCTCCACAAAGGTGCATAGAACTTTGAGCTGTTATTGATTTTTAAGTGTGTGGCATGTGTGTGTGTATGCGTGTGTGCCTGTGTGCATGTGTGTATGCATGTGTGTGTGTTAATGTGTGTATCTGGGTGCATAGGTGGGCAGAAGGTGAGCTGTGTTTTAGAATTCTGTTCCTCTTCTGACAGGGTGACTCTGGAGGTCCCCTCCACTGCTTGGTGAACGGCCAGTATTCTGTGCATGGAGTCACCAGCTTTGTGTCCAGCCTGGGCTGTAACGTCTCCAGGAAGCCCACAGTCTTCACTCGAGTCTCTGCTTACATCTCCTGGATGAATACTGTGAGTTCCTGAGAATGATTCCCTGGCAATCCAGCACTGGCTGGGTTAGGCAGGAAAACCCAGGTTGGGGAAGCTGTTGTCTCCCTAACTCCCTTCCTCCCTCACAGGAGCTCCTCAGCCAGCCAGAGTTCCCCTTCACACACCTCACGGTGTGTTTATAGTTTATTCTAACCTGAATCAAGCACACATGTGGCTGAATCAAAGTCAAGGGCGGGGCTTCAGAAAAACCTGCACTGCACGCGCCTCCCCTTAAGTGTTCCCTAATTTTCACTTATGAAGGGGTCTTAGCAGATGACACTGCCTAGCGGTTCTAGTAGTGGGGCCACACAGCGGGTCACTGTGCCTTCCAGCGACCAGACACGTTCTGGAGCCTTGCTCCGTAATCTTGACTCACAGACATTTCAAGATCTGCCCTGGCCCTTCTTGGGCATGTGGCTAACACTGCGGTGTCTTGTCACATATGACACCTACTTTCTGTGACTACCCCACCCGCCCAATGCACTGCCATACCCAACTAGCCCTGAGGAAAGGCATGGAAAGAGGTGACTGACTGAGAACATAACTGTCTTTTCCTTCAGGTCATGGCCTCCAACTGAACACTTTCCTGAGTCCATTGGCCTTCCCAAGATGGTCCTTAGCTCTGTAATAAGACTTGACGTCAGCAAGGAGGCAGGGTCGGGGTCATCACTCAGTGGTAGAGCCAGGCCCTGGGTTCATCCTCAGTACTGGGGGGGGGCGGCGGAGGAGTGCTGGTGGCGCTCAGCCATAGAGGGTTCCTCTAGCGTGCAAGAAGCCCTGGGTTGGGTCGCCAGCACCTGGGGCAGAGGAGGGGGTGATGAAAACAGTGTGAGCCTATTGAAGCAGATACAGAAAGGCAAATAAAACTGAATGGATTATCATAGTGTGTGCTTGCATTTATAATTAAGTACCCTACAGAAAATCCACTTATAGGTCCTAAGATGAATTTCACCACATCATGGTCTGGTTCCCCCTTTGCTCTGTATTTGGAACAAGTGCTAACTCCAAGCTCCTGGATGACAGGACCTTCAGGATGCCTTAGATGTGGGATTAGGAGTTCAGGTGCCAGCTGACTAAGGGAGCAGCAATTGAGCAGGATGGGGAGGGAGGAGAACAGATACTAAAGAAAGAAAGGAAAGGGTGAGAGGAAGGGGGGACCAGAGAGGAAGAGGCGACCATTCAGGGCTGGAGTTAAGCATGAATCAGCACTTCATGGAGACTAAAATAGGCAACCGGATCTTGGGCTCTATAAACCACACACAACGGGGAAGCTGATAACTCTGTTCTGTTCTGGCCAGGGCACAGGGTGCTAAGAATGGGCTAGGAAAAACAAAGGGGGAACCGAAAGAAGATGTTTTTCAGAGCAATCACTAAAGAGCAGACAGGAGGACTGGGGGAGTGAACAGCACAGCAGCAGGGAGACAGCAGCATTGGCACCAGCAGACCACAGTCCCCCTTCCCCTCCTTCGGAACCCCCATAAAGGTACAGCTGGAAGCAGACTTAGTTTATTAAACAGAGGTGAGGGATCACATGCCTTCGACATGTGCACATGTAAGCAGAAGACAAGACCCATCCAAGCGTGACTGAGCCTCTCAAAACACCTAGGTGTCCTTATAATGCCCAATTACATATTTATATAACATAATTATTGTATGGCTTTCTAAGATATATTGTTTAAAAGATGTAATTTACTCCACAATTTAAAGGTTAAACAAAGTCGGGTTGGAGAGATGGCTCAGCAGTTAAAAGCACTGGCTGCTTTCCCAGAGGACCCAAGTTCAGATCACAGCACCCACATGGCAGCTCACAACCACCTGAAACTCTAGCACCACAGGACCCAATACTGTCTCTGACCTCCTGGGGCACTTCACTCACACAGACATACATATAAAAAAATAAAACAAAGCTTTTTGAAAAGTAGACACATTTTAAAAATTAAAACTTAAGCTTAAAATATATGAACTGATTTACTCATTTTTCTTATGTGAAAGAATTTCATTTTGTACATGAAATTGTAAGGTGGTTTCATGAGTGTATTTCTGAGGTTGAGGGATGAAAATACTAAGCCAGTTAAACTCAGGGCCACTATCTGCTTCTAAATAAGCATAGTTTGTTGTTAGCTGTATTCTGTCTGTCTGTCTGTCTGTCTGTCTGTCTGTCTGTCTGTCTGTCTCTCAGATATAGGGTCTCACATGTAGTCCTGACTGGCCTGGAACTCACTACGTAGACCAAGCTAGACTTGATTCACAGAAATCTACCTGCCTCTGCCTACTGGGTGCTGTTATTAATGCCTGGCTCATAGTTTGTTAACACCATTGTCTAGGTTTATTTGTCTTTAAAACTGTGTTTGTTAGTGGGTGATCTGTGCATAGGAGTACATGTCCTCATGGAGGACAGACACATGGATTTTAGGGGGTTCTGAGCCAACATGGGTGCTAAGAACTGAACTCAGGTCCTTGGCAAGAACAGTATGCTCTTAACCAGTGAGCCATCTCTGCATTTTGATTTGGCAAGCCATGTTGAAGTTTCTGGCTTTCAATCACATTCTGAAGTAAGGGACTTCTTTCCCTCTGTGTACCCTTTTCTCTTTACTACTTCACCACTGTATTAGCAGAGCTGGTTACATCATGGTGTTTATTATAACCTCTACATAGATGTGTATACTGTGACCTCTACATCACTGTGTATACTGTGACCTCTACATCACTGTAAACTGTGACCTCTACATCACTGTGTACTGTGACCTCTACATCACTGTGTACTGTGACCTCTACATCACTGTGTATACTGTGACCTCTACATCACTGTGTATGCTGTGACCTCTACATCACTGTGTATGCTGTGACCTCTACATCACTGTGTATGTTGTGACCTCTACATCACTGTGTATGCTGTGACCTCTACATCACTGTGTATGCTGTGACCTGGAGTCCCTGCACTTGGAAGGCTGAAGAGGGATTGCCCAGGTTCTAGGCAGCATGGGCTACAGGTCCTTTCTCAAGCAAACACCAAGAAGGAAAAGAGTTTCTTAGAAGGTAATAGTTAGGACACTTTGCTGAAGTCCTGTGACATCCTGGGAGTGACTTGGGTATCAGGCTTGGGCTACTGATATCCTGGCTGCCATTGGCATCTTCTCCCAGCAGCTCAGCAGGACCTATATAGTCTCTGGATTTCTCTGCTCTTTCCTATTCTATATGAAGTCCTTCCATTTTCTTAATCTGCCTTTTTCAGGCTGTTACCAAAGCCAACATCCATTCCCTAACTACCTATTGCTTGAAATATTTGTCTCCATCTCTATAAGTGAGCCAAGAACATTACTGGATAATCATCCGATTGCCAATCCACCTCCACACTAAGCACCTTGAGACCGGGGTTGCCATTCATGCTCGGCTTCACCATGTACTGCAATGCCTGGCACACTACTGACCTTGAGTGCAGTGTCTTTTTAGCTGAAAGGAATAGAAAACAATGGCAGGCAATTTTTGGCATGTCTCCAGCTTCCCTCTGCATTCCACAGGAAATCGACTATGACATCTTCTTTTCCTTGAGGGAATTTACCAGCTCTCTGAGATTCTAGAATAAATGGTTACCCCAAACCTCGCATGCATCCATACATTTAAGCTATTCCTTCTAAGTGATAGGGGGATCTTCCTGGAAGATCTAGTCCCTAGAGAAACCATAGTAATCCCTGTAGCCCCACTCCAATTTACATAATCTAAAATCCTGTCTCTAAATTCCCATCCTGTGTTAGTCTAACGCACTGTGCTTTGACTGGAAATGCTTGCTCACCATTGCCCAGTTCAGGCTTCTACTGTACTCTCTCCTCAGCTCTTATCTATTTATTTTGCTTTTTGGGGACAGGGTCCTTCTGTGTAGCCCTGGATGTCCTGGAACTCACTTTGTAGACCACGTGGCCTCCAGCTCACAGAAATCCACCTGCCTCTGCCTCTCAGGTGCTGGGATTAAAGGTGCCCGCCACACCCCCGGTCCCCCCTCAGTACGTTATTAATGGCATCCCTTTTCCTTGAGGACCCCACCTCTTTCCAGGCTTCCTTCCAAATTCAGATCTGGATTCTGCCCACCTTCTGCGCTCTGTCCCCACAGTTTCCAGGTTTAGAGCCAGCTAACTGCAGCCCAGACTGAGACACAGCCTCCCAGCGTCAACACGCGTACAGCCCATAAGTGGGCTCTGGTCCTCACCAAGTGAGACTCAACCTTTTCTGTCTCCTCGTTCAGTTCTTTTCTGTTCATCCTTTGGGAACCAGTGTTGAAGGGGCCATTCCTTCCTCACTGTAGGGCTAGAATCTCCAAGGGTCTTGTGTACCCACCAAAGTCCACCGTGAGCAATCCCTTACCAGTCAACTTCCTCAGAACAGCCCAGCTGCCCTTTCAGCTGCAAACGACCCTGTGGATGCCCCTGAGCTGGACAGTGGCGTGCCCCAGTGGTCCTCCCGGGGAGTGGAAAGTGGCGTGCCCCAGTGGTCCTCCCGGGGAGTGGAAAGTGGCGTGTGCCAGTGGTCCTCGGGGAGTGGACAGTGGCGTGCCCCAGTGGTCCTCGGGGAGTGGGCAGGGGCGTGTCCCAGTGGTCCTCGGGGAGTGGGCAGGAGTGTGCCTCAGTGGTCCTCCCGGGGAGTGGACAGTGGCGTGCCCCAGTGGTCCTCGGGGAGTGGACAGTGGCGTGCCCCAGTGGTCCTCGGGGAGTGGGCAGGGGCGTGTCCCAGTGGTCCTCGGGGAGTGGGCAGGAGTGTGCCTCAGTGGTCCTCCCGGGGAGTGGACAGTGGCGTGCCCCAGTGGTCCTCGGGGAGTGGACAGTGGCGTGCCCCAGTGGTCCTCGGGGAGTGGGCAGGGGCGTGTCCCAGTGGTCCTCGGGGAGTGGACAGTGGCGTGCCCCAGTGGTCCTCCCGGGGAGTGGGCAGGGGCGTGTCCCAGTGGTCCTCGGGGAGTGGGCAGGGGTGTGTCCCAGTGGTCCTTCCGGAGTGTGGACAGTGGTTCAGGCCACCCAGGTCCAGCAGGCCGCAGGCAGGGTGTGAAGAAGGCCCGCCCTCTGGCCTGATGCGAGGCATGCTGGGAGGCCACACTTCCTCTCAGCGGCCTCTAGAAACCACAGGACCAGGCAGCGCCCCCGCAGCCGGCAGGATGGCCGAGGGCAAGGCTGGAGGAGCCGCTGGCCTCTTCGCCAAACAGGTGCAGAAGAAGTTCAGCAGGGCCCAGGAGAAGGTAGGAGCCCGGCCTCAGCAGGGCGCCCGGGTCTGGGCTGAGGAGGAAGGGTCCTGTTGTCTAGAAACTGAGCCGGGAGTGAGCGTCCATGGACACTGGCCGATGTGGGAGAGAAGGAAGCAGCTGAGGAGACAGCTGTTGCTCAGGAGCCTCTGCAGCCCTCAGCCTGACCCAGAAAAGGAAGGAACAAATGGTAGTGGCCACCTGTGTCGCAGATTTTGTCTTGGCCATAAAGCAAGGAGGGTGTTTCACAGATGATGAATTAATTGGAGGTTCTTGCCCCAAAGTAAGTGACAGCGGCTGTGTTGCCAGTGAGTCGCCCCGCGCTGAGGACTAGGATAATCCACACAGTTCTCCTCACACCTGAGTGTTGTTTAAACTGGTATACATGGAGCCAGTGGGCAAGAGCATAGAAAACCCATGGCTTCCTAGGCTGTATGCTGAGTTCAGGACCAGCCTGAGCTACAATACACTCTCTATTGGGGTGAGGAGGAGCTGTGCACAGTAGCGAGTCCCTGCTTCTTATACCTTTCCTTTGGCCTTGCCGGTGATTCAAGGCCTCTGCGAGTGCTTCCTTAAACTGACATGTAACATGCCACCGTCCATTCAGATTATGGGGACAGCAGGGCATGGTGGCACAGACCTTTAATCCCAGCACTCAGAGGCAGTGGCAGGCAGATCTCTGTGAGTTCAAGGTCATCCTGGCCTACAGGGTGAGTTCCAGGACAGCCAGGACTATTTGGAGAGATGCTGCAANAAAAAAAAAAGATTATGAAGCTACTCTTTGCAATTTCTTGTTTGTTTTTTGAGACAGGGTCTTAAATTGTAGCCCAGGCTGGTCTAGAATTCATGGTGCTCATCCTGAAACCTTAGTCTTCAAAGTTGCTGGGATCGCAAGCTGAGCTGCCATTCTCAGCGCTCTTCTGTTTGGGTGTTTCTGTTTTGTTTTTTTGAGGCAGACTTTCTTGTACCCCCAAACTCACTAAGATTTTGAATTTCCCAGTGCCCTGCCTCTCTCTAGCTCCCGAGTACTGGTGTTACAAGCATGTGCCAACACAGCTTTTAGATGTTGGGGGTTGAACCCAGAGCTTTTTGTGAGCAAACCAAACACCCTGCCAGCTGAGTTCTATCCCAGCCCTTTCCCTACACATTTTAAAGGTATTTTGATTTTACCATCTGGAGTATTTTCTGTGCTTATTGGAAAAGGTGGTAAGGGGGAGAGGCATGAGCAAAGAGAAAAGGGTGCATGAACTTTGAAGCAGTTCAATAAACTTAACAATGGAAATATTTGTGTTAGCTTTTAAAGGTGGCACACTGGCCGCTGGGAGGATTGGGGCAACCACTCTCCAGTGCCGTTGCCGAGGGGAACTGGTGGAACGTAGTAGTAGTTGATGTAGTTCTCGGTGTTAAATGGCCATGAGGGAAGAGAGGGGCTCTACAGATGTCTGTCTTTTGAGGTCATGTGAAAGACAAGAGGAAAATAAAGATGTTGTGGCCAGCCTTTGTTACTTCACTTGCCATAACTTTGTCTCTCTGGAGGCTGTCTAACTAGATCTGATAGATTCTAACAAGACATCTGGTAGATCTGAGCACAGTGCTCGTGGGAGGGTCTAGTTATAAATAGGGTGACAGGGAGCTCACCTAGAGAAAGCTACACTGTGCAAAGCTAACAAAAGACAAAACCAAAAATCCTGCTCTATTAAGAGCTAGCAAGTACGGCTCAGTGTTAGAGCACTTCCCTAGCGAGCAGGATCCTGGGCACCACAAAAGAGAAAAAATTTAAATTAAAGCCCCAGATACATGAGGTACTTTTGCCTGGCTTCCTCTGGCCCATTGTCAACACGGTAACCTTGGGTTTAGAGCTCTGTGTCTCCTTTAAGCCTAGGTCCCCAACCTTCCTAAATAATGTTCTGTCCTTGGCTTTGGGTCTCTCATCTATAAAATGGGAAGGTTGGTTTTCTCTATAAAACTCTATCTACCAAGACTCAGTTGAAAACAGAAGGTGACTCTGAACTTCAGAATCAAGCATTTCCTATGGAGTTAGCACACTGTTCTTCCTGTCCTGGACCCTGGCAAGATAGGGAGAGGCACAGACTCAAGTCTGCCCTGAAGACCTCACAAGCTAGACTGCACCTGCGAGTGGGAGCTTGTGAGTTCAGGGCTGGCTTAGGTGGACCCTGGTCTTGAAGGAGAAATGGCCTGGGTAGGAGAGCCAGAATCCTTGAGTCTTAGGAAGTTACTGAGAACAAGATAACTCTCTCTTTAGAGAGAGAGTTCCAGTGAAGCAGACACTCTGGCTGATGAGGTGGCTCTAAGCTAAGTCTGATGGCCCCTTGCCACATTCCGATGAGCCCCTCTGCCGTCTTTGTGGCCCCAACCCTGCAGAGCCTGTCTATGAAGGAGCTGATGGAAGGGGAAACGCTTTTACGTAGGGCTCCCGCTCCTCTGAGGGGGGAAGGCCTGCTGACTATTAAACACAATAGAATAAAACATCCTTGCAGTTCTTTTCCAGGTCTCACCGAATGCAGCCCGAGCTGTCTTTGGTACAGCATGACACATCCTCACATTGAGTCAACTGCTTCCCTGTGTGATTTCTCTGTGGCCGACTGCTCAGTTCTCCCTTGCACAAGGACATTTTTAAAAACCACTCCTATGTTGTTCTTTTCTCTGTTAACATTTATTCAGCTTATATCCCCAAGAGTTTAATTTGTCAAATATTTGCAATAGATTCTTTTGTTCAGGGGGCTGACTAGGGAATTAAGAGGTGAATTAGAGGTACTCTTGTCTGCCGGAAGCTTAAAATCTACTTGTTTGCCTAAGATATGCACATCTGTGGGAACTTAGAGGGCAGAAGGATTGGGTGGAAGGTTTTCTAATAGTGGCTGAGTTTAAAATGGGAACTGTGGGTGGTCAGTAGTCCCCACCCCCATGAGCGTGAGAGCATCTTCCAGCTGAGGAAGGCTAGCGTTGGCATGACCTGAGCTGTCAGTCACTTCAGGCGGAAGAGTGAGCAATGTAGCTGGAGCAGGGGAGTGGTGGGAGAGGAGGCTGAAGAACACAGGGGCTCTTTGGGAGAAGCCTCCGGCTAGTGTGTGTCTGCACACTTTCCTCAGAGGGAGTTAGATTTTTACAGCCAAGACAAAGTCTGATAGCACTGCATACTGTTGTTTAGCATCTGGTTCCTACTCACACCACCTAAAATACAGGGGCAGGGCTTCCTGGGGAAGGGACTTTGCCATCAAAGAAGTTGGCTGTGGAGTTTTAAAGGTGTACCCCTCCCACTCTACACAAAGGTTAGAAGACTAGGTCAGGTGACCCTGGAACATACTCCACCCACACTCACACTCACGAAGTATCACCATCTTGCCTCGTTTACTCGCTAGCCCTTACTTCAGCTCTCCAAGTATCTGAATTCTAACTTGACAGCTGCCTGGCCAGACTAACTGGCAGAATTCTCAGGGCAGGACTTTAGGGATTGGTATTGTTAGCTTTCATTAGGAGTTGATCATAAAGTAGAATTTAGCCAGGTATAGTAGTATACACCTATAATCCCAGCTCTCAACAGGCTGGGACTGTTAGTTTGAGGCTAGCATGGGCTACAAAGTGAGACTGTCTCAAACACTCACACATAGAGATTTACTCTCAGCAGACATCTGCTGTGTATATGCCCATCTTATTCCATCAAGGCTCTAAGAACGCCTCCAGTGCGGTAGGCGGCCCAACCCAGGCACCAGTTTCTATAGCAACAAGTGACTTCAGGCCTAGAGAGATGAGAAATATTTCTAGGTTATCTCTTTCACCTTCTCCATTTAAGAGTTAATGGTGGGTCTATGGCCACACTGCCCTGAACACTCCCAATCCCATCTGATCTAGTAAACTAAGCAGGATTCTTCCTGGTTAGTGCTTGGATGGGAGACTGCCTGGGAATACCAGGTGTTGTCTGTGTAGCTGAGGCTGTCCTAGAATTCGCTCCGTAGGCCAGGTTGGCCTTTAACTCAGAGATCCCCCCCCGCCTCTGCCTCCCAAGTGCTGGAATTAAAGGTATATGCTGTAGTCTTTAAAAAAAAATCGTTGGTGGGAAGATTCTCATACCCCATGGAGCCTTATAGCCTCAAGCCTTTAGTTGTCCTCTGCATTGGCTCTAAGTTGAGTTTTCTTGATTTCCACCCCCGCCTAAGAAATATTAAATGGGCAAAGGAAGGGAGGAGTAGCGAGAAGGAAGTAAGAACCATGCCAACCACCACCAAGGTGGTTTTGCAACTTTCTGTTGTTGGGGAGGGGAAGGGTGGGGCCAGGGAGGATGGGGACCGCTGCGGGGAGGGAATAGTGAGGTGAGGTTAGAGACCAACAAAGACAGACACACTGGAAGAAAAGGAAACACCTGCTGTTACAGGCAAGGAAACAAAACCAGACCCAGCATGGTGGCGGTGCCTTTAATCCCAGAACTCTGGAGGCACGCAGGCAGATCTCTGTGAGTTCAGATCTCTGAGTTTGAGGCCAGCTTAAACTACATAGTGAGTTCTAGGACAACCAGGCCTGCATTAGTGAGACACTGTTTCAAAAAGATAATAAAACAGAAACAAAAACAAAACTAGACACAGTTAGCAGGCAGCTAGAGAAAACAGTCTACATACATGGTCTCTTTTAATCCCTCAGTAGCTTCAAGACAAAAATATCTTTCACTGTATATCCCTGGGCAGAACTATCTTATAGCCAGTCAACAGAAAGGCCAAGGTATGAGTTACTATGTGTCTGCAGAAGCCTTGGTCTTAATCACCATGGAGAGAGCATGAGATGTGAGAGGCATTGACCTATTCCTCTCGCCATAAGACTGCAGACATGGGTCAGGGTGCACACAGAGCCTTCTGCACAGGCCTAGGCACACATCTCTGGGATTCAGATTCCTTTATAATGAGATCCTAGTCGACCTATCTCATTTCATTCCCTGCCACTCCCCAAATACACCCTGAATGAGCCACACCCTCCCAGAAGGCTGCATGAAGTTGCACCCACCCAGAGGTGCAGTTCAGTGGGAGAGTGTATGTTTAGCTTGTGCAAGGCTCTGGGTTCAACCCAGCACCAAACCAAACATTCAAAACACCTTGCTCAAATAATGAGAATCCAGAAAGTTACAACTTATTTATCAAGTGAGAGAAAGAGAGGAGGCTATGAATGAGAATAAACAGGCAGATCCCCCATACCACGTACCTATCCCCCAGGTGTCCCAGTTTGAGAACCACAAACCTTGTTTTTGTTAGCTGTGTTACATTCCTGACTGTTGAGCTGAGGGGAGACGGGACCTGTAGTTACACCCAGTACCAACACCTAAGAGACTTGACCATAACCATACAGGCCTTTCTGTCTTTTATCCCAGGTTCTGCAGAAATTGGGGAAAACAGTAGAAACCAAAGATGAGCGATTTGAACAAAGTGCCAGCAACTTCTACCAACAACAGGTAACCTGGAGGGTGGAGAAGGGCAGTGCCGAGGGCCGGTGCCGGAAGAGTCTAGCGGGCAGGCATCTCATCAGCTTGCTGCTCGTTCTATTCTCTGAAAAGCAACAGAACTTGCCCTTCTGTTGCTGTTGCCTTGTTTAGTCCACAAGGGCCTGATCTTTCTCTGCATTGACAATAGGAAGACCTTGGCAGCAGATGTGGCCGCTCTCACGGGCTTACCTCAGCACACAGACTGCTGACGTTCCTTATGATACACAAGTTATTTGCATAAACAAACATCTCATGGCAGTGCAGTCCCAACACTATTGAATATCAGGTCAAATGTCACAGGCCCACACCAGACACCAGCAGCTGTTTGTATCCCCGCCTCATTTATTTCCATGTAAAACCTATATTCATGACTACAGATCAGAAAGTATATTCAGAAAAAAGAAACGGGAACAGGCATGGTCACTCATGCTTATAATCTCATCCCTGGGGTAGGCTGGAACAGGAGGGTCACTTTTCAGCACCAAATGTTAAGTTTAAATTCTGGTTACTGGGAATCTGATGCCGCTGATGTAATAAACCAAACCGAATCAGTAAACCCAGTTTTATTCTGAGCACAGCATTCCTGGGTGGTCCCAGGAGAAGTCGAGGAAACCACAAGGTCAGGAGGGGCAGCTTTTAATACCCTCTGGGGTGGAGCCATGGCAGACTTTCTCGGGGCAGAGTCTCTACTGAGGCAGCTCCAGGGAGGGGGCATGGGATGGTGCCTCCACCCAAACAGTCACAAGTTCAAGACCAGCCTGAGATACGAAAAAATAAACATAAAACTGGAGAGATTCAGCTCTGGAGGACACAGGGTAGAGGCAGCTGATTCCTACAAGTTGTCCTTGGATCTCCACGTGTTTTCCTTGGCTCTGAACTGCCCACATGTGCATACACAAAGACATGCACACGCATGTGCGCACACACACACATAAAATAAAAAGAAAAAAGAAAATGATTTTTAGAACAATAATGATTCTGTAGGCTATATCCATTCTTGTTTCATATCCTATATTGCTGTGATATCTGTGTATATAGGACTTAAATATATCTATTATAATCGTGAAGTTTCTAAGATTATTTTAGGGTTGTTTCTTCTTGGGATTGATTATAACAGAATCCTCTTAGTTTTTTGACCCTGGTTGACCTGGTACTTACCATACATCCCAGGCCGGGTGCTGGAGATGTAGCCCCATCCTCTAGGAAGAACAGCTAGTTCTCTTCCCCTGAGGATCTCTCCGGTCCTCCTTCCTGAGGCTTGTCCTTTGAGAGCACAGCTTGTCCACAGTCACCTACAATTTATGTTTTGCTAGCTGTTTTGTTGTTGTTGTTTTGGGTTTTGTTGTTGTTGTTTTTGTTTCATTTTGTTTTTTGAGAAAGATTTTTTTCTCAATTGCCCTGGTTATCCTGGAGCTCCCCTGTGTAGACCAGGCTGGCCTCAAACTCCAGAGATTCACCTGTCTCTGCCTCCCAAGTACTGGGATTAAAGGCGTGCACCACCCCACCAGACTTTTTACTGACTATTGAATGTGTTCTGTTTTCTGTAGATGTATAGATGTAGAAGCTTGATTAGATTTAGGTTTTCATTTTTGTTTGGTAGCTACTATCAGGAGTCCCACCATGTCTGCTTGTCTCCTTTCACGTGTGGTAGGAATAGTTCTGAGTCACTAATGGCAAAGGAATCAGCTCCTCACTTTCAACATTTAAAGTTTACTCTTTGACAGTTTCACACATGCTGAATTTTGATCATTTCACCCCCTCCCCATGCATTTCAACTCCATATCAGCTGTCACTCTCAGGTGCCATTTGCCTGGGTTCCAGAGTGGGCTCCATCATTTTGTTTTGAGACAGTATCTCATGAAGCCCACGCTGGTCTTGAACTCATTGGGTAGCTGAGGAGAACCTTGACCCTCGTGCTTCCCCTCCTGGATTCTGTGTTATAGGTGTGCACCACCACAATCAGCCAGCATGGTGCCGAGCTCAGGCCCTGGGCGCTGTGCACACCTGCCAAGTGCTCCATCACACGCCCTCTGTGCGGCTCTCCTCGCCTCCCTCCTTCACAATTCAGGAAAAGGTGTTTTCCCTCCAGAAGCTCTGCAGTCTTTTCCTTGTGGCACGGACAGCACTTGCTCAAGGCTTGGTTGTGCCATCTCCTGTTGTTCTGCTTAGTGTCTGGGAGCCCCCACCCAGGACCTTCCATCCTCAGTCTTCCCCTCCCCAGTCTGTTGGGATCCAGTGCTGCGTCTGCTGACTGCTCTGGTCAAGCTTCACAGAGAGTGGCTCATTAACTGAGGGTGCTGTCTTTATAAGGGGTAGCTAGAACTAGCTCAGGCTCTTTATGGCAATGCTGAGAACTTGGCAAAGTTTCAGAGGGCAGAAGTGATGAAATCGGCAGATCTAGAGATAGAAGTGGCTTTTCCCCTGCAGTTATAGACTGGGGAACTGAATCCGGAGAAGTAAGGGAACCTGTCAGTTGAGAATAGAGCCAACATACCAGCCAGCCAGCCAAGTGAGAAGCTGGCATCAGGAAAACAGGTGCTGGGTTAATTAGCCTAGACATGCCAGGGGTGGGTAGATGGGTCTGAAAAATGAAATGGTGCCTGGCACTAGTCCTGTTGTCCTAAAGCCCACCTCCACGACCATTACCGCATTCATGGCCACTCCCATACTTTATCTCTTCAAAAGAAAGAAGAAAAGTATAAAGAAAGAATGGGATGTGGGCCTGGAGAGATGGCCCAGTGTGTAGGGAAGAGTGGAATGTGGTTGACAGCATGCACACTTTTTGCAGAGCACCCAGCTTCTATTCCCAGCACTCACGACAGGCAGCTCACGACAGTCTGTGACCAGACCTGCCACCTGCTGCTGATCTCCTGAGGACAGAAAGGGTGTCGGGTGCCCAGAGCTGGAGTAATAGGAAGCTGTGAACTGTCTGCCCTTAGAGCTGTGAACAGGATGCAGGTCATTGGGAAGAATAGTGCATGCTCTCAACCTAACCACTGGGCCATCTGGTCAACCCAGTTGAATCAGTCAGATTGTTTTGAAATCAAGTTTTCATGTTGAAGTGAAAAGTTAAGTCCCCTTTGTTTCCTTTCAAAAAGAATGTTAAATCTTCATTAAATTTTTGAAAAGTTTTTTTTGTTTGTTTGGTTTTTTGAGACAAGGTTTCTGTCCTAGAAACCTTTCTGTAGACCAGGCTGGCCTTGACTTACAGAGATCTGCCTATCTCTGCTTTCTGATTCCTGGGATTAAACGCATGCATCAGCATTGCCCAGCAGATTTTTATTTTTATTTATGTGTATGCATGTGTATCTGTGAATATGCACATGCATGTCCAGGTGCTCAGGAGCTGTTGGATCCCTGGAGCTGGAGCTACAGGTAAGCACTGGGAATTGAATTCTAGTCCTCTGCAAGAGCAGTAACGGATCTTAAATGTTGAGCTATCTCCAGCCCTTTTATTAATTTTTATAACTTCAAAAGCTTTTCCGAAGCCCTTAAAATCTTGATTATTGAGCTGGCAGGATGGCTCTGTGAGAAAAGGCACTTGCTGCCGAGCTTGATGTAAGTTTAGTCACCAGAACGCACATGGCAAAGAGAACCAATTTCTGCCATTGTTCTCCATATATATGCACTTATTAGATAGAAATTTCCATTTTTTCCCATTACCTTTTAATGTAAAAAGTTCACTAGCCTTTATAGTAATAAACAAGTTCACAGCAAGTATTTCCTGGCAAACTGCACAGTATTTCTTAGGTTTCAAATACTCTGTTCCCTGAGCCGGTTCCTTCTGGCCCTTGAGCTGGCCTGCAACATTCCTTTAAAGTGGGTGGGCCACACCTTAGCTCTCTCCCACACTCCTGAAGTCAGGCTCCAAATGTCAACCACCTAGCCTCTCTACCTCTCTACCCCATCCTAGAAACTGGAGTTTACCCACACAGGAGAGACGAGAGTGAGGGGAGGGAGGCTGTAAACAGTGAAATAAGGAATAATTGAGGAGACCCCTGAGGAAGACAGCTTTGGTGACAGGAATATAAGGTTTGTCCTCAAGTCAGTATGGTGGAAAAGTTAGATCCCAAGCTGGAAGACTTGATGCCCTGAGGGCAGTATCCAGAACCCGTGTTAGGAAAGCAAATCTGACTGCCACACCACACGTCTATAATTCAGCAAGTGAGACAGGCTTTCTCTGTGAAGCCTTGACTGTCTTGGAACTCATGCTGTAGATCAGGCTGGCCTCGAACTCACAGAGACCATCTGTCTCCACCTCCTGAGTGCTGGAATTAAAGGTGTGTGCCACTACCACCTGGCTAATGGCAACACTCTTAAGGTGAGCCTAAGTATGTACTGGGGGACAGAAACAACAAGAGAGCCTCACCTAAACAAAACAGGTGAGAACTCACTCCCAAAAGTTACTCTCTGATCTCCACGTGTGACATGGCACATGCGTGCTCACACACACTTGACAAGACACTCATGTGCATAATAATAAAGAATTTTTAAAAATTTCCTGGGGCTGGAGAGATGACTCAGCAGTTAAGAGCACTTGCTGCTCTGCAGAAGACTTGGTTTGGATCCCAACACCCACATGGCCACTCAACCATCTTCTGTCCAGTACCAAGGAATCCAACACCATCTTTTGTCGTCTTTGGACATAGGCAGTACACATACATATAAGCAAGCAAGACACTAATATACATACAAATGTTTTAAAGATTCCCTGTACGGATACAGAAGGGTAGTAGCCTTCTATTTCAGAGCTGTTTAACATGAATAGCCCTGTATGGGGCAGGGATTACTGGCTTCTGTTTCCTGGAAGTACTTAAGAAGCAGAGAATAGGACTGGAGAGATGGCTCTGTGCTTAGGAGTGTGTAACACTCTTCTGGAAGACCTGAGTTCAATTCCCAGCATCCACATCTGCTGGCTCACAACTTCCTGTAACTCCAGGTAGACCCGACCCCTCTGGCCTCTTTTGGTACCTGCAAGTTTGCACTCAGAGAGGCAGACAGACTATTAAAAAGACTAAAAATGAAACATTTAAAAAAAAGAAGAAGCAGAACCAGAGAACATCTACCATTTATGAAGCTGAGGCAGGAGCATTGTTGCAAGTTCAAGGCAGCATGGATTAAGTAAGAGGACAGATTTGGTCATTAAACAGTGACGAAGCAGAGGCTGAAACAGACGTCATGACTGTAGTTCATTATTCAGGGTGAGATCTAATTCCAACCTCTGGCTCTGCTTCTCTTTAAGAAAGAGACAGAGATGAGAGGGGAGAGAAGAAAGGGCGCAGGGAGAGCGAGAAAGAATTCAGACACCAGAGCAGAGGCAGAAGCATGGAGAGGTCAGATGGGCTCAGTGCACAGGAGAGGAGGAGATCAACTGGACTCCTTGGAGTAGGAGCAGTGGGTGGGGGAGGGCCAAGTGAAGGTGGGGGAAGACTGCATGGGAGGCAGGAAATGTCTGTGTGAAGGTTCAGAGAGGAAAGGGGCTGTGGTTCAGACGGCAGCAAGGATCACACAGTCACATGCGGGGCCCTCATTCCAGGGCTTAGATATAGGCTCTTGTGCACTAGAAGAGAGAAAAAGCAGAAGGCAGAAAATATGCAATGGGGGCTTTCACTGTCTCAGCTCATGCAGTGACCCCAAAGAGACAACCTGCAGCTTGCTGGCAGAGTGAGCTCTGTCTTTACTGAACTTTCCAAGGCCAACCTCTGCAGTACCCTCCAAACAGACCTTGTTAGTTACCAAAGCCTTTCTCTGCTTCCAGGCAGAAGGCTACAAGCTGTACAAGGACCTGAAGAGCTTCCTTAATGCAGTCAAAGGTGGGTATCAGCCTGGGAGGACACAGGGGCTGGGCGGGCTGGGCAGGCTGATGGGCAGAACAGCCCGACCCAGGGTTCCCAGTGCTCAGCTGCCCTTGACCCCTGAAACTCTGAGGGCCCCAAGTGACTTCCTATTCCAGCCCCACCCAGCTTCTCTTACTGAGAACCCATCCTTGTGGCTTGTCACCGTGGGATTACATCATCGCTTTTTGAGACTCTTGGTGGTAGGACTGAGTTCTCTCCTTTCAGTGATGCATGAAAGTTCAAAGAGAGTGTCAGAGACCCTGCAGGAGGTCTACAGCAGTGACTGGGACGGGCATGAGGAGCTGAAGGCCATCGTGGGGGTAAGGGCAGCTTGGGCATGACTCTGCCTTGGGATGCACTCCCATCCCCCTCAGCTGAGCCTCTGTATCCTGGAAAACAGAAAAGGGCCCAGTTCATTCTGTTACAGAGCCTCCACCTCTAAGCAACAGGATTGCAGCGGTTCTACCTTCTTTCCTCCCTTAAGGTCACAGAAACATCCCCTCCTTGAGGATGGGCTGTTTATGAGAAACAGCCACATGCAGTTAACTGTTCACTCGCGTGCATGCATGTCCTCTAAGCTTGGGGCCAGGGGCCTTGCTCTTCACCCCCTGAGTGCAGTTCCTTAGAGCCCATGTCTCTTCTTGAGAATCTGACATGATATTCTAACTATGGTGCTACAGTAGAGTTCTCTGCAGAGAGAATGTGGGTGTTTCTCTGGTGGATGCTTGTAGACCTAGGGTACTCACCACCCTCTGCCTGGATCCCATAGAACAATGATCTCCTTTGGGAAGACTATGAAGAGAAACTGGCCGACCAGGCTTTGAGGACCATGGAAAACTATGTGGCCCAGTTCAGCGAGGTGAAGGTAACTCAGTCTGCTGGGTTGGAGGCAGTCCACACTAGCTAGATCATCAGCTAGTTTACATCAGCTAGTAAACATCAGGTTTACATTGTAAGCAGTACTTGAGCCCCTGGTTAGCCGTGCAGCGGGGTAGATAAGAGGTCAGGTTGACAGAGGTGCAGTGAGGTTGTATTTACACTTATATGTCAGTGAATTACACTTTGGGCTCAATTGATGAGTGAAGCAGATCCAACTAGGTCAAAGCGTCCATCTCTTTTTTACCTGAAGATTTGTTTTTACTATATTCAGTTATGTGTATGCATGCATGTTTGAGTAAAGATTTATTTTTACTATATTCAGTTATGTGTGTGCACGCGTGTTTGAGTGGGACATGTGTACATGGGTACATTACCCCTGGAGGTCAAAGATATTGGGGCCCTTGGAGCTGGAGTTACAGGTTGTTGTGAGCCACCTGACATGGGTGCTGGAAACTGAACTTGGGTCCTCTAGAAGAGCCCTCCTAACTGCTGAACCATCTCTCCAGCCCCAAAGCATCCATTTCTTTTATTTTCTTTAAACAGAATCTTGCTATGTAGTCCGGGCTAGCCTGAAACTTGCCATCCTCCTACCTCAGCCTTCTGAGTTCTGAGATTACAGGGGTGTGTCACTATGCCTGGGCTTCCCTTTTAGACAAGAGAAACAGCTAATAGATCTAAAGATGTCCATTGTATAGAAGAAACTTAGAGATGTCTTGATATAACTTCAAATACTTGAGATTCTGTCAGGTGAAAAGAACCTAGCCTGTACCAAAGTGTTCTAGAAAGCCAAATTAGAATTTAAAAAAAAATTAGTTATTTAAAAATATTTTTTGTTGCTGGGCAGTGGTGGTGCACACCTTTAATGTCAGCACATGGGAGACAGAGGCAGGAGGATCTCTATGAGGTCAAGGCCAGCCTGGTCTACAAAGTGAGTTTCAGAACAGCCAGAACACAGAGAAACCCTATCTTAAAAACAAACAAACAAACAAACAAAAAACAAACAAAAAATATTTTTTGTTATTTTTATTTATATGTATGTGTATCTGTGTGTCACATGTGTATGGGTGACCACAAAAGCCAGAAGAAGGTATTGGATCCCCTGGTGCTGCAATTGCAGGTGGTTGTTAGCCACCTAACATGGGCCCTGGGAGCTAACTTGGGTCCTCTGTGAGACTCACTTTTGCTCTTAACTTCTAAGTCATCTATCTCTGCCACTCTAAAAAAAAGCCTAGTACATTATTCATGTATTTGCTGTGCGTGTATGTGTGTTTGTGCATGTGTGTTCACCACAGTGTGTGTGTACGACAGCACGCAGTAAGTCAGAGGACAACTTGGGGAGACCGCTGTCTGTTCTGCCACACTGTCCGTCTCGGAGACAGGACCCGCTCGGTTGTCAGGGTCGGAGACCAGCACCTTCAGGCGTCTCTGGCCTCAGAAGGAGGGCTGTTATTCATCGCGCTCGGTTTATTAATCGTCTACTCTGCTGGCACTGTGCTGCTTGTGGACTAAGAGGAAGCTACCATGGGCTTTCAAATTGATGTCAATGATTACGCTTAGCTTTTAAGCTTCAGCTTTTCAGAACTTAAGGTAGAATGCACTCCGAGGTAGTTTTCTCTTGTGTGGCTAAGCAGAAGTTGAATTATATCACTGGTGGTTTTTTTCTTTGATTAGTTTGATTTGTTGTTGTTGTGTGGTTTTTTTGTGACAGGGTCTTACTGTGTAGCTGTCTTAGGGTTTCTCTCGCTGCAATAAAACACCATGACTAAAAGCTAGTTGGGGAGGGAAGAGTTTATTTGGCTTACACTTCCACATCACAGTTCATCATAGAAGGAAGTCAGGGCAGGAACCTGGAGGCAGGAGCTGATGCAGAGGCCATGGAGGGGAGCTGCTTACTGTCTTGCTCCTCGTGCCTTGCTCAGCTTGCTTTCTTATAGAACTCAGGACCACCAGCCCAGGGATGGCCCCACCCACAGTGACCTGGGCCTTTCCCCATGAATCACTAATTAAGAAAATGCCCAACAGCCAGATCTAATGGGGGCATTTTTTTAAATTGAGGTTTTTCATTTCAGATGACTATAGCTTATGTCAAGTTGACCTAAAAGTAGCCAACAGAGTAGCCCAGGCTGGTCCTGAACTCACAGAGATCTACTTGCTTCTGCCTCTCAAGCGCTAGAATTAAAGTCATGCACCACCACACCTAGCCTTCTCCTTTTTTAAAGATCCATTTACTTATTTTAGTGTGTGTGTGTGCCTGAGCATGCGCACTACATGAGTGCCGGTGCCTGCACACTGGAAACAGGAGTCAGATTATCCTAGAACCGGAGTTAGAGGTGGCTGTCAGTCATCTGGTGGGCGGAACTGAACCCAGGTCCTCTGCATCACTCCAGACCCTTGAGCTGCTTTCCATCCTGGACATCACAGAGGCATCTAATGCAACTCCATGTTGAAACAGGAGTGTGAGCTATGGAAGAAGATCACATTGACAGAGGAGCTGGGCGGGGTGCAGTCTGCTCCCAGCACAGCTTGTGGTTTTGATGACCGCACAGACTCCCTAAGAGTGCTTCGTGCTCTGTGTCTGGTCATAGAATAATGTTTGTGTAGGGTTGATGAGGCTGCCAAGTTTCAAAAAGAGATGTCCCTCACCCTAGGCCACAAGGCTAGTAGGTGGCACATAAGGGGCTAAAACCCAGAATCCTGACTTTCAGTTTAGTGGGATGCTCAAGGGCCTTGCTCCTGTAAGCTGAACCAGTTTATAATGGGTTTGTAGGAAATTTTAAATCTTAATACAGATTGCACAATTCAGTGGTAAAAATCCAAGAATCTTGTGTCTTTGCTTGGTATTCTATTACCATCCTGGAAAGTGAGGCACATCTATACCCTTTCTCATCACCCTGGACTAGGAGAGAATTGCCAAGCGGGGACGGAAACTGGTCGACTATGATAGTGCCCGACACCACCTGGAGGCTGTGCAGAATGCTAAGAAGAAAGATGAGGCTAAGACTGCCAAGGTAAGAACAAGCAAAAAAACCTGCCCCCACCCCCAGAGGTGGCAGGTCAAGACGAGGGCAGGCCTGATGGATTCCTGTGTCCTGAAGGACATCTGTTGGGCAGTCAGAGTCTTGAGGCAGAGGAGGACTCGGGTCTGGGCAGGGAGAGGAGAGGTGGTGAGGGTGACGGAGGCAGCCTCTACCTCTCGATCTGTCACACAGGCAGAAGAAGAGTTCAGCAAAGCCCAGGGTGTGTTTGAAGATCTGAACCAGGAGCTGCTGGAGGAGCTGCCTGTTCTTTACAACAGGTAATGACCGACATCAGTATGGGCCAGCTGCTCAGGCCAGTGGGGTCCACATATGGCGCCTCGTGGAAAGAGCCCTGTAGCCTCGGCATTGCCACTAATTTGCTGTGTGATCAGGCAAGAGTCCTTATCTCCCTGAACTTGTGACACAGTAGCTGTCCTTGCACCGCCAGCTTTTCTGGGTTGGAGGACCAGGTGCGTGTTGAGTAGGAGAGATCTTGTCTAGTAAAGTGCTTTGTCATCCACATTTCATTGCGCAGATGTGTGCTTTTAAACCGTCACGGTTCACAGGCATCCACACTAACAAATGTGCCAATGCTTCGTGGTCAACAGAAGTGTTCTAGATTCAAAGCTTCCACAGTGAAGAGAAACAGGGACTGAAACTCATTTGCATGTTATTTTCATTACACCACGTTCGCTCTCATAAGATTACAGCAGATTGCAGCTGGAGTATTGTACTGCTTAGTTTGTCTGTAGCCTTTCTTAAGTCAGAGTCTAGCGGTGTAGCTCAGGATGCCTTCGACTTTTGATCCTCCCATCTGGACTTCCCACAGGCCAGGATTACAGGCATGGCCGCCATGCTAAGATGTTAGGATACAGTTCTTTTTATTGACTGCATTTATGTGACTCCAATTTTTTGTTTGTTTTGTTTTGGAGTCAGTCGCTGTCCTGGAACTCACTTTGTAGGCCAGCCTGTCCTCTGCCCCCTGAGTGCTGGGATTAAAGATGTGTGCCATCATGCCCCATGTGACTCCAAATTTAAACAGAGTAGAAACACATAGTTTCTTTCTAAGTGTCACGGGGAACCCACCAGAGAGGACTGCTCAGACAGTTTAACCAGTTGAAAGCCTTTATTCCAGCTGGCTGGGGCCCAGGTATTTGGGGACCAAGCCCTGAGTGTCCAGAATATGGGGCTTTTAAAGGCAGAAACCATGTTCTGGTATCTTGCTCAGCAGGTGCTGGAATGGGGGTTTGCAGAAGCAAGCAATTAACAAAAGCAGTTAGCTGGAGGGGGTTTCCACACAAACATGCTAATGAACAGTTAGCTAGGCCATCCTGACCTCAGGTCAGGATTCTCCATCCAGGAGAGCAATACTGGTTAAACCTGGAGTGGCTACAGTAGGAATACAAGATGGAGGAGCCTCTGCATGGTCTTTCCTTGTCACAGATATAAACTTTACAGATTCGTTTATAGGGGAAATCTGCTGAAGTCCACACACATAGAATCCATGTATTGCTGAAAGAAAAAGAACAGCTCCTTATTATAATAATTATAATTATACTGCCTTATATTCTTATAGTTGTTTAAAAATTCTGCAAAGCAGTTTCTACATTAACACTCCAGAAGCCCAAAACAGATAACTTTTTCTTTCTTAAACAGAGCCTCACTCTGTAGCCCTGGCTGGTCTGAAACTCACTCTGTAGACCAGGCTGGCCTTGAATTCAGAGATCTGACTACCTCTGCCTCCCCGAGTGCTGGCACGTGTCACCATACCCAGCCCGATAGCTTCTGTGTCAGCCAGGCTAATATTGTCTCCCCTCACCTTTCAGCACTCCTGGCCTGGCTGCCATGAGTCAGATTCCAGACCCTCTCCATCCAGGAGGCCAGATGCCCTTCTCTGGAGAGCCTGGTTGGTGGCTAGCTGGGCCCTACTGCCCTTACCCACGCTTGTTTGTTTCCCTGTAGTCGTATCGGCTGTTATGTGACCGTCTTCCAAAACATTTCCAACTTGAGAGATGTGTTCTACAGAGAGATGAGCAAGGTGAGAGACTCCTCAGTGGGGTTCTTTAAGGAATCCATGGTGGGCCTTGTTTACACCATGTCTTTAGACAGTCGTGTTGGGAGCGCAGAGTTTGGCTTTTATCGCCTAATGAAATGATTGTGTTGCGTGCTAGTGAAACACACATCTGTGCACACTATCAGAGCATCTTCTCCATCTCCCTTAACTGACTGCACACAAGCTCCAGCATGAGTAAGGAGGTGAGGGTATGCGAGGGACTTGATGTGACCAGAGTTGCTGCTGGGCAGTGGGGAGAGCAGTGTTGAGCATGGGTCATTGTTTCAGGTGGCTGCTCTAGAGTAGGACCAGTGTCCACGACAGTGTCCACGACAGGCAGCTGTAGGACATGACCTCGCGAGGTCTCTTCTGCTGTGAGATTACAGCATTCTGTACTGTTTTCATGTTGTATTCACAGGTAGCACAGACTCCTTCCCACAGTTTCCTGCTAACTTAGGATTTGCTTAGTTAATGTTAACCTGAGCTTTCATACCCTGGGTCACCGAAAACAAGTGACAGCCTCAAGCCAAACTCCACCAAACCCCACCTTGAGAAAGCTGCCTTTGCTGCCCTCGGGGCACGATGGACCAAGGAGGAAGGGTATAGGGTGGGGCCAGATGGTGGCAGTGCTGGAGAGATGAGGGTTGCGGTACAAGGACCAGGAGGTTTGGGTTGGGAGAGCTGACTGGGGAGGGAATGGCCGCGGGCTTGCATTTGTCTAGCTTCTCTGCTTTCTTCCTGACTAGCTGAACCACAGTCTCTATGAAGTGATGAGCAAACTGGAGAAGCAACATTCCAACAAAGTCTTTGTGGTGAAGGGGTTGTCAAGGTGAGCCCATGAGACTGCGTGTCTTGTATCCTGTGTGGACACACTCAGCAGCTTCATCCCACACTCCAGGCCCTGCCTTTTTACTCTAGGTCTTTGCTGTTTACTCTGTGTCCCCATGAAAATTATTTTTCTTTTCATCAAACATTTCCAATATACCTAAAGATGAAGAATAATAAACAATCATAACCTACCACCATACGTAGGTGACCAGCTGTTGTAACCAGACACAGTGGCACCCTCCTGGTCTTGGGAGCATAAGCCAATATAGTCATAAATTTGAGGCCATCCTGGCCACATAGTGATGCAGAAAGTTGCAGGCCATACTGTGCTACCTTGTCCTGGGGAATGGGGTTGAAAAGAGAAGGACCTACTTGCTGTAAACATAGCTGATGCACCCCTTTCCTTTCCTCACTTACTCTGTTCCCACCTCCGCCAAAGGTGAGCATGCGCTCTCAACCACTGGCTGTCTTCCAGGCCGTAGCTGTGAGATTCTTTGCAGCTCCATATTGCTAGCTCTCCTGAGCGGCCTTTGGTGCTGCCAGAGAGCTCAGGGTTCCTGCTCTATGACTCCCCTGGTGATTCTTTTCCTGATTTTCAACTGTCTAACCTTCTCTGAAGAAGTGATCTACCTAAGGGTTTTGTTGTTATTCTGGATTCCAACCCTGTAACTACACACATGAAGAAATCTGCCCATCTCCGTCGGCTCTTCTGTTACTTTTGTCTGTTGTGTCTTTGTCCTTGGTGAGTTCTTCATCCTGGTCAGTGTCCCTCAGAATATGACTGCTCCCGCTCCTTCTGTGAGAAGGTTTGCTGTTGGGTGTTGTGGGTCTAGCAGCACAGGAGGCCCGACCACCCCTGATGTGTTTTACAGCATGGAGGTGATACAGAAAGCTGTCTCCACAGGTAGTGCTGACAGATAAGGAACGGGAGGGAATTGAGGAAAGACACACAATGGCCTGTGTGATGATCCTGGCAGAAGGCTGCAAGGTGGCAGTGAGACTGGCCTTGTGACCCAAGGAAGATGGAGCTTATTTAGGGAGGACTATAGTCGTTAAGGAGAATTACTAATAGTTACTAATGGGTCAATGTAGACCTTTGTAGACATAGTTTCTTTTGTTACAAGACCCCCATTTTCTTTTCTCCAGCACTGAAAGCCGGAGCTCTCTGTCCATTCTCCCCAGATTTATGGTCAGCTCCATTGATGTCCCAGGATGCTAAAGAATAACAGCTCTTCTCGTTTTGAGCCTCTAAACTTACTTTCTGCTAGAAAAGGTGTAGACTACAGAAGCACCCCTTGCAGGATGAGAAGCAAGTGTCTCTCCTCCTCACGCCCTCACGACCAGGACACAGCAGGGCTGGGGCAGGTCAGACCACAGGTTTTCAGGGTCTCTTGAGCCATTCTCTGTTTCTTTCCATTCTGCTATGAAGCTGTTGTGGTGGAGACGAAATGTACCTCTTACTTCATTCCCAGTGCGCTTCGCTGACAGTTGTGCCCACTTTCTCACACCGCCTTAGCTGCTCTTGACTGTGTGGGTGATAATCCTTGTGGTCATTTAGGTGACAGCCGTCCTGTGACCTGCTGAATCCCACTGTTCTTCTTTCCACAGCAGTAGCAGGCACTCCTTAGTCATCTCTCCCCCGGTTAGAACTTCTACAGCCTCCAGCCCTGTGACCTCCCCTACCAGCCCCTCCGCTCTCTCTGTGACCAGTGGGAGCGAGTCTGTCTCAGCAACTGGAGAGGCACTGGCCTCTGAGGCCGCAGATGAAGAAGAGAGCTGTGAGAGCAAGGAGTCCTTAAAGAATGAGGAAGTGGAGGAAGGCCAGTCTGAAGCAAGGTCTTCAGAGGGGGAAGAGCCTCTACCAGCCTGCAATGGCCCCACCCAGGCCCCACCCTCTCCTGCATCCCAGGAGAAAGCCGCCCTGTGCTCCCCAGCTCCATCCCTGGGCAGAGGTCAGACCCTGACAGAGCAGCCTTCCCCCCAAGAAGTCGTCCTTCGCACCCGAACCGCGAGTGAAGGAGCCGAGCAGAGCAGAAAAGGAGCCTCTATCCAGAGGATGTCAGCACCCCCTAGTCGGCCTCCACCACCCAAAGCCCCTCCAAGCCCCAGGCTTGCCTCAAGCAGTGGGCCCCACAGCCCTCCAGCCTCTGGAGAGGGTTCACCCCGCAGCCTCAGGGTCCCCTTAGAAGCCTCTTCCAATGCAGAAGCACCCGAGAAGCCGCTGAGAACCCCTGAGGCCTTAGAAAAGGAAAGCACTGGCAGTCCCAGCCCAGAAGAGCCATGTGCCTCCTCCACTGTGAGCACCATCCAGGCAAGTGAGGCCCTGGTTGGGTCTTTTTCTATGTTAATTGGTTTGGCTTTCTAAAATTTTTTTTGACAAGGTCTCTCTGTGTAGTTCTAGTATCCTGGAGTAGTATCTGTAGACCAGGCTGGCCTCAAACTCTTGAGTTCTGGGATTAAAGGCTGGCATCCCTGAGCCAAGCCTTAATAAAAAATATTTTAATATTGGCTTAAGCATGAGGTTTAAGAAAGAGGAACACTCAGACAGACAGGTGTGAGCTTCCCTGAGAGAGTTGCTTTTTGTTTGGTTTATGTTTTGTTCTATATAATTTTTTATATTATTTGCATTGGTGTTTTGCCTGCCTGTATGTCTGTGTGAGGGTGTCAGATCTTGGAATCACAGACAGCTGTAAGCTTCCATGTGTGTGCTGGGAATTGAACCCTGGTCCTCTGGAAGAGCAGTCAGTGTTCTTAACTGCTGAGCCATCTCTCCAGCCCTGTGTTTCATTGTTTTAAGACAGAGACTCACTACATAGCCCGAGTGGCCTAGGACACTAGGGCCCACTGTGTAGAAAGGCAGGCTTCAAATGCCCAGTGTCCCTGCCTCTCCTCCCGAGCACTGCTGTACGGTGAGCACCACCGTACCTGGCTCCTGTTGGGTCTTTGTTCCTTCACCAAAGTCAGAATGCTCCACAGCCAAGACAAGTGGGTATTTCAGGGTCTCCACATTCTTCTAAACGGGCTGGGAATACAGGTCAATCTGTTGGAGCATTTGAGTTCCTGTCTGTGCACAGGCGCTGGATGGATCCCCAGTCCAAACAAACAACAAAACCCACCCAACAACACCCTTGGGAACTTTTTCCTAAAACTTGAAATTGTTTTGAAATTTTTTGCTTTGTTTTATTTGAGACAAGGTCTTACTTGGTCTAGAACTTACTATGTAGACCAGGCTAACCTCAACTCATAGGAAATTTACCTGCATCTCCTCCTGAGTCCTGGGGCTACAAGTGCATATCACCATGCCCAGTTCTCTTACCTCACCTTTTCATTTTAATTGTGCATATGGATGTGTGTTAGCACACATGTGTCATGGCTTGGATGTGTGTGCATGTGACGTGTATTGGTGCACATGTGTCGTGGCTTAGATGTGTGTGAATGTGGATATGTGTTGGTGCACATGTGTCATACTTGGATGTGTGTGTATGTGGGTGTGTGTTGGTGCACATGTGTCATGCATGTGTGTGCAAGTGGATGTGTGTTGGCAACATGTCATGACTTGGATGTTGGTGCATGTGGATGTGTGTTGGCACACGTGTCATGCTTGGATGTGTGTGCATGTGAATCTGTATTGGCACACATGTGTCATGGCTTGGATGTGGAGCTTAGAGACCACTCCCAGAAACCAGTTCTCTCCTTCTACTATGTGACTTCCGGGGATTGAACCCAGGTCATTATGTTTGGCAGCAGGTGCCTCTACTTCCTAAGTTATTTTGCACCCCCCTCCCCCAACACTGGGACTCACATAGCCTGGCCTCAGACTGTTATATAGCTCAGAGTGACTTTGAGCTCCTGGTCTTCCTGCCTGATTGTGCCAGCATTGGGATTAAAAGATATGCCACCGGGGCTGGAGAGATGGCTTAGTGGTTGAGACCATTGCCTGCTCTTCCAAAGGTCCTGAGTTCAATTCCCAGCAACCACAACCATCTGTAAAGAGGTCTGGTGCCCTCTTCTGGCCTGCAGACATGCACACAGACAGAATATTGTATACATAATAAATAAATATATATATAAAAAAGATATGCCACCATCCTCATATTACCAACAGGGGCAGGAGACAGTCTATACTTTATAATTATTGGCTGTGGTAAATAAACCAAAGAAAAGGGCAGCAGATTTTCAGAATGTATCCTTGATGACGAGGACCTAAAGGCGGGAATTTATAGAACTCGTAAAGAAAAGGTATGGCTTTTTGATTCTTTGAAACAGTTTCACTATGTAGCTCTGATTGGCCTGAAACTCATATAGCCCAGGCTGGCCTTGACTGTATGGCAGTCTTCCTGCCTCTGCCTCCCAGTTCTGTGACTACAGCCATGCTACTACCCAGAGGGATGGCCTCTGAAAGGGAGGGACAGTCTAGAAAAGGTGAGGTGCTGATTCACCGCAGAGCAAAGTTCTATTAGGGTCATGGAAATGAAGTTACGTTCTGTTAAAGCTATGGGGTTTATTTATTTCATATATATATATATATATATATATGAGAGAGAATGTGTGTGTTTTGCCTGTATATTAGTCTGTGCTCTGCTTGTGTGTGTGCCAGGGAGGGCGTTTGGATCCCCTGGAACAACAGGTAGTAACAGATGGTTGGGTGCTACCATGTAGGTACTGAGAGTCAGACCCAGGTCCTCTGGAAGAGCAGCCAGTGCTCTTAACCACTGAGCTGTCTGTCCAGGCCTCTATTCAAATCATAGGGAAAGCTTATCATAACACAGAGAACTGGGCTGACAGGACGGACAAGCAGCTGAAAGTGCTTGCTGTGGGAGCTGGAGTTTAATCCCTGGGACCCACTGTGGAGTGAGAGAACTGACTTCCTAAAGTCAGCCGACATGACACCTGTGTGCCACACACACACACACACACACACACACACACACACACACGTAAAATATTGAAAAGTGGGATGGAGCTGGGCATGCTGGCACATGCCTGGATCCCAGTAAAGGGATGGGAAAGCCTTAGCAGAGTGATGCTGAGTTCAAGGCCAGATTGCTACATATAACAAGATCCCGCCTCAAAAAGTTCAATCAGGCAAGCAATGAGGATGAGGAAGAAAATAAGAAACAATGTTGGGGAAAGGGAGGTGTACAAAGGCTGACAGGAGAACAGACTATGAGGGGCTGCCTTGAAAAATAACGGACTGGCCAGGTGGTGGTGCGCACCTTTAATCCCAGCACTCGGGAGACAGAGGGAGGTGGATCTTGGTGAGATCAAGATCTGTTCTACACAGAGACACCCTCTGTGGCTAAGGCTACACGGAAAAACCCTCTGTGGCTAAGGCTACACGGAGAAACCCTCTGTGGCTAAGGCTACACGGAAAAACCCTCTCTCAAAAATCACAAAAGAAGAAAGAGGAGGAGGAGGAGGAGGAGGAAAGAAGTAAGATAATGGCCTATGGTCGCGGTCTGTACTCAGGTGCGTTGTAGAGAGGGTCACATGAGAAATGAACAGGACTAGGGTTCACTCACCAACCGCAGTCACTAAGCAAGCCCATACTATGTTCCAGGCACTTTTCTGGAAAATGGGTTAAGACACTGAACAGTGGTTTGTTACCTAGTGATCTGTTAACTAGGCTTGGTGGCACAGGCTTATAATCCCAGCACTACTGAGGCAGAGGCAGTAGGACTCGAAGTTTAAGGTCATCCTCAGCTATGTGGTGAGTTTGGAGCTACTCTGGGCTACATGAGACCCTGTCTAAACAAATCGGGCTGGAGAAACATCTCAGTAATTAAAAGCACTTGCTGTATAATCATGAGGACTGGAGTTCAAATCCCTCATCCACATAACAGGCTGGGCACAGATGTGACCCGTGACCCGGCTCCAGGGAAAAAGAAATGGGGCATGATGGGAAAATCCCTGAGACTTCCAGCCAAACCTTAAAGGGTGAGACTTCGGTCTACAGAGAGGCTTTCTGAAGGACAGTGAGTGGATAGGGAAGGGCTCTGAAACCCTCTCCTGGCTTAACACACAAGCACACACACACGTTTTTAAGTGGCAAAGAAAGAACAGAAAGAAACTAGTAAAATTTAGTGGTGATAGAAGAAAAGAAGAAATGTTACGAGGGGAAGGATGTAGGAAATGGGGCCGAAATTGTAATTTTAAAGAGTGGGTCAGAGAAGGTGACCAGGGAGGGTTTGTAGTGTGTGTTACTCAGGTGATGGAATCAGACTCAGAACTCAAGTACTGCCGAGTGACCCGGCCCCGAAAGAGAGCATGTTTTATGTTAAAGGGCTAAGGTCTTCGTGACATAGTTCTTTGACAGTGCTGTCTATGGCTGGGTTCCTAACTTTCCCCTAAAGAAGGCTCCATGGCAAAGTGCTCGCGGCCGTACAAGCCTGAGGGCCTGAGTTTGGATCCCAGCACCGTGTGAAGCTGGACCTGGTGACGTACGGGAACTGAAGACAGGAAGCCCTGGTGTTTGATGGCTACACAATCTAGCCAAATTAGTGAGTTCCAAGTTCAGAGACCCTGTCTCAAGGAATATGGCAAGGGGGCAGCAAGACCGCTTAGCAAGTAAAGATGCCTACCACTGAAGCCAGTAACCTGTTAGGTACCTAGGGTCACATGGAGGAAGGAGAGAAGCCAGTCCCAGTCCTCTGATCTCCATATGCCATGCCATGGACACACACACACACACACACACACACACACACGTAATTTTTAAAAAAAATAAGAAAAAAGGTAGAGAGTGATAAAAGGAGACACTCAGCATCAACTCTGGCCTCCACATGCACACACATACATGTAACTGGAGGTGTCTCTCCTGCCTGCCAGTTCCTGAATAACCACTCTGAGGCCTAATATTAATTGCAAACTGTTTGGCCTATTAGCTCAGTGATGTAGGAGGGTCATCTGTCTATGTGTTACTTTCATTGGTTAATAA
>LOJH01012483.1:8875-25568 GCA_001685095.1 Ellobius talpinus
TCTGTAGACCAGGCTGGCCTTGAACTCACAGAGATCTACCTGCCTCTGCCTCCTTAAGTGCTGGGATTAATGGTACACACCAAAACACCTACCCCTCCCCCCAGGCCCAGGTAAGGTCCCATGTAGCCAAGGTTAGCTTCCAGGTCAGTATGTAGTTGGCAATGGATGTGAACTCCTGCCTCCACCTTCCAAGTGTTGGGATGACAGGTGTGTGCCACCAACGCCAGGTACCAGCTGGCTTTATGTGGGAATCCTACCAGGCCGAACTGGCATTCACCTGAGGAGTCCTTGGTTCTCAGGGCAGTTCATCTGTGGCTCGGTGTGGGCTCCCAGAAGAGGGTGCTTCTGTTTTTCAGGGTCCCCTGAAGAACCCCATTTATTTGTGCTGCATAAAATGAGGACAGCAGGGCTGTGGGAGATGGCTCCCCTGAGAGGACATGACATCAGTAGGGGCAGGCCCTGCAGCTCCTTGAGTTCCATATGCTGCAGGAGAGCCCACAGGAGAACCTGTCTACCTACTTCTGCAGGTACAAAGGCAACAGGGGGTAATAAACGGAACTTGGGGCTGGGAATTCAGGAGGAAGAGACAGGCGGTTCTCAGTGAGCTCGAGGCCAGCCTGGTACACTGTTTCAAAAATCAGCAATGAAATAGGATTTGCAGGGCTGTTGATCAGTGGCTAGTGGTCACCTAGTGGAGGAAGTGGCCCTGGGCTCCACTCCCAGCACCCGACATGGTTTTTGGAAGTCCACCCTCAGTGACGTGAGCTGGAGGCCAGTTTGAGCTACATGCATGGGACCTTGGCTGGAGCAAGTACTGGTCAGCCCTTGGACCAAGACTTCTGAGAAGCTACTCCATAAGCACTGGGAAACTGAGGCAGGCAAGGTGCCAGGTTTTCCTCACTTCCTCAGGTTCCTGAACTGTGAGGCCTCAGCTTGATATTCAACCCCCTCCCCACATACACACCTCCACCTGCTCAGTGAACCAGAGCCACTGTGTGGGCACAGCCAGGTTGCAGGTGACAGCGCCGGGTATCGCCCAGTGAGACAGGCTCCTCCCTCACCTGCCTATTGTCCTGAGAGACCCACTGCTGGCCCTACAGACCCCTCCTTTCCCCCCCGGAAGCCAGTAGAAACCAGAGCCCTGCTGTCACCCCTCTGGAGTCAAGGTAACCCAAGAATGGCTTGCACCTGTGCCCAGAGCCACTTGGCCTGTGGATGCAGGTGCCTGTGAGGTGACTAGCCTTCTCTGGGAAGGCAGGGCAGGGAGGAGGTAGACAGCAGCAGCCTGTCTTCTGGAAAGCTGCTGATGCCCACAACTGGGTTCTGGGGGGGGGAAGGCAGCTGCTGT
Organism: Ellobius talpinus; assembly: GCA_001685095.1. Lineage (NCBI taxonomy): Eukaryota > Metazoa > Chordata > Mammalia > Rodentia > Cricetidae > Ellobius > Ellobius talpinus. The sequence goes on from LOJH01012483.1 coordinate 10,224, forward strand.
CCACCTTCTAGAAGGTTCCAAGATGCTTCTCCCTGTGTACCTACACCGTATTGGGTATCAGAGTCTGGACACAGAGACTTGGGAGCACTGGCCAAGGAACACTACTGCTCTGAGATGCTGAGAAACATCTCTGGTACTCCCAGGCAAGAACTGTTCTGCATATGTCCCACGTCCCTAGCTGTGGTGGAGGGCCCCAGGGATGCCAGCTGTCACACTGAACTACCTGGTGATCACTTGCAGCTGAGGGGGGACATGACAAATTACATGACCCCTTCTTGGCTTCCTGTCACGTAGTTGAGGCTAACCTCTGAGCTCACCACGTATGCAAACCAGGGCATAGAACCCAATCCTCCAGCCTCTGCATCCCAATGGCTGGGAGGACTGCAGCTGTTTCTTGGTCTTGTTATTGCCCGATACTGTCTCACTCTGTAGGCTGGTCTCAAACTTTTAACAATCCTCCTGCCTCAGTTTTCCTAGTGCTATGGTAACAAGTGAGAGCCACCCCATCCAGCAGACACCAGGTGTATTTCCTGGGCACCGTACCTGGCTGTGTAGCCCTGGGTGACCACCTGCCTNCAAACACGGGATGGCTGGCTGCCGAGCCCCTAGGACCCTCCAAACACCGAGTGTTCAGGTCCACACGGCCACGCCTGACTTAGCTGTGCACTTGGGATCTGAACTCAGGTCCTGCCTGCACAATTATGGACCCCAAGTTCAGTCAAGGCTAAGGCAGTGGATAGGGATAGTGCAGTGAGAGAGACATGGGGACAACCAGCCAGCCAGCGGTGTCCTGAGGCAGCAGGCCGGTGTTGGCCAAGGCAGGTAGATGTGCTGAGTGTCTTGCGTCACTGCTCTCTGTGGAGGGAGGGGCACTGGGAAATTCCGGCACAGAACAGTAGAGGACAGGCTGGTCCGTACAGTCCATTCCAGGTTAGAAGACACATTTTAAATAAAACAGGGTCCAGCAGCAGTCAGACTACTGGTAGTCCAGGTGCTCTTGACCCAATGCTTCTGAGTGCTGCTAGGGACCTGGGGTCTACCCCCAGCACTGAGGAGGTGGGGGCAGTATGAGTCACAAGTTAGTCTAGGCTACCCCATCTCAAAAAAGATTAATTGCCAGGGTGTAGTGTACACCTTTAATTTGGCACCAGGGAAGGTGGGCAGAGGCAGGCAGATCTCTGAGTTCAAGGTCAGCCTGGTCTATGTAATAACTTTCAAGACAGCCAGGCTATGTAGAGACCCTGCATCAAAAGCAAAACAAAAAAATAAAAATTGAGTACAGGAGAAACACATGGAGAAGAAAGGCTGCTAGCTATGGCTTATGTCTACCCCTGGAATATTCAGGAGGCTGAGGCAGGGGAAACTCCATCTCTAGGTTAGCCTGGGCTGTAGAGACCTCCTTGTGTCTCCAACACAAAGGCAGGCTTGGGAGGCAGATCTCTCTGGGCTCAAGGCCAGCAGAGTCTACAGAACAAGTTCCAAGAGAACCAGGGCTACACAGAGAAATCCTGTCTGGAAAAACAAACAAGAAAACACAAACCAATACAAGAGCCCGATTCCTGGTGTGCTCTCACTATGTAACCCAGGCTAGCCTAGAACGTGCCATCCTCTTGCCTTAGCCTTCCCAGTGTTTGGGTACCACAGGCTTCCCACAAGATTCATGGCAGTGGGGTGGAGGGATGTCCCATCCCCTTTGTATTGTATACTTCCTGTTTCTTGGCCCCTCTCAGGGTCTCCCATTTCTAGCAATTGGGGGCTCTGCAGCTGAGCTGGGCAGAACCACAGCAGTGTTGGTGGAAGACAGAACCCGCTTCGGGACTTTTGTGGACCCCAAGTTCCAGCACTTCTACAGTGTTGACTCTGGGTCCAAGTCCATGTCAGCACATGTGACCTCTGCACGTGAGAGGCGTGCTCAGCCACAGCTGTGGGAACTGGAAGAGGCCTCTCCACTTTTCTCACAGCCCACTGGGGCTGAGTTTGACTCTGCTTAGTGGGTGGGCAGAGGTGACAGGGCCCAGCCCTTGTTGGGTTGCCACAGGCTGTCTTATCGCCCAGACTGGCTGAGGTCTCTGCCCCAGAGCACAGAGGGGCACTTCCTGTGCACGGTGCTCCATCAGCTGTGCTCCCCGGGGCCCCTGGGGCCCAGAAGGCACCCCTGATCCCATACCCTTACTGCCTTCTTCCACCCCGTGAGTGAGCGAGTGAGCGAGCACCGAGAGCGAGCGATGGGCCAGGAGCACAGGGGCAGCTTTCTCTCCATTTGTTTGGTTTTCAGATGCAGGAAGCAGGTCTCCTGCACAACACACAGCTTCACTGTCCCCAGAGGCGGCCACCGTGCTGACAGGGACAAGGGCACAGAGGCTGCTGGGCAATGGTCACACTGCGGTGCGCGTGGGTGTGCCGGGCTGCTTCAGCCGCAGGGTTCCGCACAGCCAGCCTGCGAAGTCCACCTCCTCCCCCTCCGAGCGCTTGATGAAGGCGTGGTTCTGAAAGAGGCGAGGCGCCAGTCACGGCCAGGACCCCAGCCCCGCTCAGGTGGGTGTCCCTGGCCTCTACAGTGGCTCATCTCCAAGCCTGGCAGAGGGTGTGCTGGGGCAGGATGGCCACACCATTCACAGGGTAGTTTGGGTGAGATAGGACACAGAAGCCCACAGCCTGGTCACAGGGGACAAAGCCACCGCACTGCCATCTTAGGTTTCTCTCTCTCTCTCTCTCTCTCTCTCTTTCGAGACAGAGTCAAACATGGTCCATGTTAACCTTACACGTCTATGTAGTCAAAGACGACCTTCAAATTTTGATCCTCCAGCCTAAACTCCCTGAGTGCCAGAAAGGTGTGTGTGCATGAGCTGGTTTCCGCTAGGCTGGCATGGCAGGCATGCGCCACCACACCCAGCTATGAGGCCTGCATCCATCTCTGGAGTGGGCAGGAGTGCACACAACCATAACCAGCACAGTTTTCTTTCTCAGGAGCCTAAGAAATAGACAGATGGAGCTTAACTCAAATTAGGCCTGTCCAGTGGGGGTGCTGAGGTCTGCCCTAACCCACCCTGTGGGAGGGGGCCTTCCAGGGTGTAGGCCTAGAGAGCATTTCATGTCCCAGACAATGCCAGCCTCAGGTACCCAGGCCTTGGTGGCTGGGGTGAGGTAGCCATCAGACAGCCCCCAGAACCCAGGCTTCGGGCACCTCCACTCACCATCAGCATCTTCAGATCGGCCCGCTCCGCTGGGTTCTTAATGAGGCTAGCACGGGGGATAAGATATGAAAGTCACTCAGCAGCTACGCTCAGGCGTTCTAAGGGGTGGGTGGGGGTCTGCCTGGTCTACCCACCAGTAGCCCTTGATTTTCATTTTTCTTTTTCAAGACGGTTCTCTGTGTAACAACCTAGCTATCCTGGAACTTGCTTTGTAGACCAGGCTGGCCTCGAACTCCCAGAGATCCGCCTGCCTCTGCCTCCCAAGTGCTGGGATTAAAGGCGTACACCCCCGCCCGCTATAGCTAAATTTCTAATGAACTAGTGAAGGCAAAGGGCTGGGCACTCTACTCCCAGCACACAGCAGCTGGGCACTCTACCCCCAGCACACAGCAGCTGGCCACTGTGCTTGGGAAATACCTCCCCACAACTGACCATACTTCAACAGTTGGGGATCAAACGGCTTGGCTGACTCCCCCAGATGTCCACTGGGTGGGAGCTCTGGGAAGAACCAGGTGCTGTGTATATGCCCCCAGGTGTAGGGACACGTGCCCCCGACAGCACACATTGCATTGCGGCTGCCTCACTACCCCTGGGCCCACCTCACCATTTGTTCACAAACTCCTGGAAGTCCGAGCTGAACACACCGCTGGGCAGTTTGGGAGGCGGCTGTGGAGGAAAGGAAGGGTTACTGGGGTGGCTGCAGGGATGCTGGCCACTCCCTCACTGTGCTGGGTTCCTGCAGTTCAGCTTCTCAACACTATCAAGTAGGCAGGCAGGGACACCCCGTGGGATGGTGGAGTCCTTCCTGTGAAGGGTGGCTCCAGGACTTCCTGGGAGAAGTGCTGGCTGAACTGGAGTCAAAGCCAGGAACAGTGGCCATCCTGTCACAAGCCACATCCCCACCCAGGCTCAGTCACAGCAGGCAAGCAGGGCCCAAAGCTCATGTCTGCCAGTATTCCTAGACCTTGTCCTTTCTGGAGACCTGCTTGGAGTTTTTGTTCCATTATCCACTGTTTATGCTTTTGAGTCAGGGTCTCACACTATAGCCAAGATTGATCTGGAAGTCACTATGTGACTAAACTCAATGCCCCTGCCTCAGTCTGGTTAGAAGCTAGCCTGCCTTAGGAGCTCTCTGAGCCCAAATACGAGGGCAGCAACTTCCCACAGGAGGAGGCGGGAACACAGAGGAGCTAACCCAGCCCCTCACCCTCACTGGGGGATTCTAGGCAGGAGCTCTTCCATGGCCTCAACCCTCTTTCTATGGAGATGGCCACAGCACTAGCCCAGGCTGGCCCACACTGACCTCCAAACTCAGGAATTTCCCACCTGACCTTTTGAGGAGCTGGGGTCACAGGCCTGCTGGGGACACCTGACTGGGTCTCCAGGTGCCCTAGCCACAGCATTGGCAATAACAGGGCTACAGTTCCCTCCCACAGCAGGCCAGCTAACTCCCTGAGCAAGGTGCCCAAAGGCCAGGGGCACACACCTCATTCACGATGTAGTCCAGCAGTTCAAAGATGGCCATCGCAGGTCGGCTGTCCATCCCATGACCTACTTGGCAGGACAAAGAACAGATAACTGGGGGTGGGAGACAAAACTTAAAGGGTGGCCCTGTCTGGCCTCACCCCTGCACTTGTACAGGCTGGGGATGTTTCCAGTCCATCAGCCACAGCCACAGCTTCTGCAGGCCTGGCAGGTGGGGGAGGGTCTGGTAACCAAGCAAGGACACTGATGTGACCTTGCAGAGCAGCTGCTGAGGACCTGGAACAGGAGGCTGGTGGGTGGTGACCCTTGCCCAAGGTCCTGGTGGCCAGCAGCTGAACTGGGTTGTTTGCCCATCCTGCCATAGGGTGCTGCTTTGGGAAGGCAGGGAAGGTGCTGGCCAGGGAGCTGGCCTGTTGTCACCACAGCTCACCAGGGGATTGGGACCCCTGGTACCATCAAGAAAGGGGTTAGCTAAGGAGCATGCCCTGCAATCCAGGGTCAGGGTAAGCAGCCAGCATGAGCACAGGGTGGGGAGGGGCTCATTAAGGGCGTGAGAATCACACACCACCCACCAAGCAAGTCCAGCCACATGCGGGGACCTCCCAGACACTGTGCTTAGTAAGACCAAGGCACAGAAAAAGTCCAGAGGTGACTGGGGCCGGGTGACAGCACACATGTGAATATGACTTCCTTTAGGAGCGGTCACATGTTCTAGAACCAGCTAGAGGGAGCGGCCGCTCTCATAACGGGGCAGCAGGGCCTTCAAGAAGACAGGCTCAGTGCCTGTCCTGTTTCAGCAGTCACAAAGACACTCACACCCCTGACAAGCTGCTTATCCCAGCACCCAGTGCTCTTCAGAGGCTCTGTCCCCACACCAGGACTCTGTCCCTGACCCTCAGTGGCCCAGGTGGCCACTCGAAGGGCTGGACTGAATCCCCAGGACTCCTGGCAACTGGTCTGCCCTTCCTATGCCAGCGGAGGCCCCAGCACTGGGATGTCACCAGGTTGAGGGGCAGGCTGCGGGCAATGTCTGGGTCCCTTTGCACACCAGCCCCCATTTACACATTTTCATGAGGAAATTCTGGGAAACCTAGCAGCTGGCCAAGGCCTGACCCAGAGTGGAGTTTCCAGGCCTTTCAGCTGGCAACAACAGGTGTGGCTGCCCTGGGCAGCTGGTGAGGTGCTCGCTGCCTGCAGCTCTGTCTCCAGGAAGCCCAGGAGTCTGAGGACTGTGACTACAGCCTGCCCTGGCCAAGGGACAGCAGAGCAGCAGCTGGTCCCCTACCCATCCCGCCCCAGCTAGCTGCCCTGTCCCATACCGCTGATGGGGCGTCCAGGCGGCCTGGGCCGCGGTGAGACACTATGGGGCTCTCCATCTGCGCCATCGACCACAGGCCGGCCAAAGCTGGCCTCTAATTCCTTGGCATCAGGTGGGGGAATGGGGTACCTTCCGATGGCCAGCTCCACCAGCGACAGTCCCATGCTCCAGATGTCTGACTGCACAGAGTAATGCGTGCCCTGCAGCCGCTCTGGCTGTCGGAGGAGACAGGGACAGAGCTGGGGTTGGCATAACCAGACACGGGCTATGCACACAACCACATATGGACCCCGCTGAGGATGTGCAGAGGGGGCCAGGACACTCACAGACATGTAGGAGCGTGTCCCCACAAATGAGTTGGCCATGGAGTCAATCAGCTGGCCGCTCACCCCGAAGTCGCACAACTTGATCTCGCCTCGAGAGTTCACCAGGATGTTGGAGGGCTTCACGTCTAGACAGAGTGCCAGGGTGAGGCTGTGCCCGGGCTTGCCCACACAAGCCTGGACCCACTCACCTCTGTGCCCGGGCCCTGCCCACACAAGCCTGGATCCACTCACCTCTGTGCATGATCTGGTGCTTCTCACGCAGGTATGCCAGGCCCCGGAGCACCTGCAGGGAAGACAGCATGGTGGCCCACCAGTTGGGTCAGACCTGGGTAGCTTCTGTGCCAATGGCACCAGCTCTGGGCTGTGATGAACCTCCCCAGCCATGGCAGGTGGGTGACACATTAAGGCCCCAAGCCCCTCATAGCCATCCGTGGCAAGCACATGGTCACTGTCTATTTGAAAGTCCAGGGTGGAGGGTAGCCCCAAACTCACTGCAATCCTCCTGCCTTGGCCCTTCAACTGTTGAGATGACAGGTGTGTGGTACCAGGCCTGGAATTTTTTCTGTAACCCTAGCTGACCTGGAACTCGCTACATAGATCAGGCTGCCCCTGGCTTCTGATCGCTAGGTGGGTGCACACCACCATACTCAGCTCGGTGTAATCACGGAGGGGAGAGCAGAGGACCCCAAGTGGATTAGGACATGACCTGCTTAGTCTTAGTCTCCTAGGGAGAGGCTGCTGTCGGAGCAACAGCAGCTGGCGAACTCACCGCAATGCTGACCTTCCCCAAGATGTCCTCAGGGATCCGCTTGGCCTCCTTCAGAACCTGATCCAGCGAACCTCCATCCTGCATGCAGAGACAGCAGCCGAGGAGCCGGCCTTGTCAAGAAACCCAGCCACCAGCAGCCTGCACTCTCCACAGGCGCTCAAGCAGGCATATGATATGGGAGGCTGCAGAACACTGAACCTGACTGATGGTGACAGACCACACCTCTGTCAAGAGCCAGCTCCTCACACCAGGACAGTGAGGGAAAGTGGCGGCATACTGGAGCTCCTTGGGCAGGATGGGACAGGCCTGGCTCACAGTCATTTGCCCTGGCTAGTTCTCATACCCAAAAAATGGCCCAGATTCTACTCAACAGATGAGGAAATCTTGCCCTGACTCTAGCTGGGCCAGGACACTGGGCAGTCGCTACCAGGTTGTCACACCTGCGTGCATTTCCAAACTGACACAGGAAAACAGGACGTCAGAAAATGAGGTTAAAACGGGGCCCCTTCCTGTGCTCCTGAGCCCTGTGTGTATTCCCCTTCCCCCTGCCTCCCCAGTGCTCAGAGGGACACACAGGGCAGGTGCAGAAGACCTGGCCGTCTCTGAAACTGCTGAACGACAGGTAGACTATCACCAGGTAGACCTGTGCTCCTGGGTATTGGATCACTGGAGCCCTACACTCTGTCCCTATGAATTGGGACATTGGATGTGACGCTGGCTGGACACCGGAAAGAACAGGCTGCTGCCTACTGAGGGCAGCAAGGGTCAAGGCTTCTGCTAGCCCTGGTCCCTGCAGGGTGTTGTTGTGGCCTGACTGACCTGTCCCTGACTCGACACCTGAGCTCCCCTAGCGTGACAGTTACACACATCCCCAGGCATGGCTCAAAGTCCCTGGGAGTGAGTTCAGACAATCACAGCCTGGTCATAGTGTCCCAGAGCAAGACGGGGAACTGCAGATGCCGCCTGCTGGTCCCTGCACGTGCCCAGTGCTCTAGAGACTGCCACCATCAGAGTGTTGCAGAATATCTACTAACGAAGCAAGCATGTGTTACATGTGTTTATGCTGCATTTGTTTAATTATGGAAAGACATGTTGCCGTTTTACCTTGCCTGCCTAAGGCACCTGACTGGTCTAATAAAAAGCTGAATGGTCAATAGCGAGGGAGAAGATATAGGAGGGACTCCCAGGCAGAAAGAGTGAATAGGAGGAGGAATTTAGGTCTGGGGGAGGGGGGACCGCCAGGGGCCACTCAGCCAGCCACAGAGTAGTACATATAGAAAGGAAGAAAGGTAAAAAGCCCCACTGCAAATCGAAGATGAAAGAAACAGGTTAAATTGAGTTAAAAGAATTAGTGGAACAAGCCTAAGCTAAGGCTGAGCATTCATAACTAGTAAGTCTCTGTGTCTTTATTTAGGAGCTGACTGACTGCCCAAGGAAAATGCCAACTACATCACAGAGAGCATCACATTTTCCTATGAAGGACTCAAACACAGATAAGCCAGGCTGAGGGCTGAGTCTTGGAACCTTAGCTTTCCCTGACATAGGGTTCCTCCAGTGCCTTCCGTCCCTCTGCAGTTGCCCCGCACACCGCAAGGACAGTTTCAACTCTGCAGCAGGCTTCGAGCAGGCATGCTGCACTAATGACACGCACAGCTTCTTGTCTGCATTATCAGCTGGGTCTGCGGGGAGGGGCAGGGCCTCTGAGAGGTGGCCCTTGTAGGAAGTGGTCTTGGATGGGCACAGCAGGACCCAGCTTCTCCCTTCCCTTCTCCTTGGTGTCTAGGGGTGGGGTGAGCAGCTCTGCCCCACAGGAGCCTTCTCTCAAGCTGGGGCTGGACAAGCTCTCTGTGTACACAAGATGTCAGCCCAGGGCCAGGCCTCAGTACATGGACACAGCTAGGGCCGGGTGTTGTGCCCTTCCCAAGGTCTTGCAAATATGAGCCACCATAACATGGGAGCTACAGAGCTGCATCAGAGGCCACAGCTTCATGCTCCTGTGAGTGACAGGTTCTCAGGGTACATGCACGTGCACCCCTAATTCCAAGTGAGGACAGCCTACTGCTACCTGACCCCAGGGGCCACAGCAGCGACCAGTCTTTGTAAGGGAATCTCAGAGGTCCGGTGCCTGGCTCAGCAGGGACTGGGCAGGATTCTCACTGGCCCCAACCCTCCATCCTGCCCAAGCCTGAAGACCCAGACTAAACAGTCTAGAGAGTGAGGTGCGTAGCTCCCATCTGAAGCTGAGGGCCCACGCACCTAGGTGTGTTCTCAGCAGCCCAGAGAGTACAAACACCTACTGGAGCAGGAACCCACTTCCCACATGCTTAGTGTGGGGACCACACCCTACAGACTGCCTGGGGTCCCAAGACCAGGAACAACACAGCACACACACTGCCTGGCAGTGCAGACAGAGCCTCACCATGTGCTCCATGCAGATGCTGATCTCGCCGTCACTGTAGAAGGCCCCGTAGAAGCCCACGATGTAGGGCGAGTTGCACTCGTGCAGCACCTGCAGCTCCCGGATGATCTGGTTTCGGACGGCTGGCTTGATCTCCAGGTGGATCAGCTGCAAGGAAGGGCGGCTGCTCAGAGGGGCGGGGGTGTTCTGGTCCCCACAGACCCAATCCCGGGCATGTGCCTGTGAGAGGGAGGACACCACCTACATGGCCTCTCAGTGAGTGGGTAAGACTAGGTTCCCAGATGGATGACGGGCACACAGCATGCTTGTTCACACACTGGGACATTATTCACCATGAGTAGGGGGCAGCTGACACTCAATGTGGAGGGTCCTCCATGACATGGCCTCCACATGAAATGTCTAAAATAGGCGTCTTTCAGTAAAATTGGCTTAGAATGAAAATTTAAAAAAGGGAAAGTAGGGCTGGACAGTGGTTAAGAGCACTGGCTGCTCTTCCAGATGACCTGAGTTCAATTCCCAGCAACCACGTGGTGGCTCACAACTATCCGTAATGAGACCTGGTGCCCTCTTCTGGCATGCAGGCATATAAGTAAGTAAGTAAGCAAATAAATAAATAAACAACCAAATAAATAAATAAACAAACAAATAAATAAATAAATGGAAAGTAGAGTTAGGCGGTCATGATGCACACCTTTAATCCCAGCACTTGGGAAGCAGAGGCAGGAGGATCACTATGAGTTTGAGGCCAGCCTGGTCTACAGAATGAGTTCCAGGACAGACAGGATTGTTACACAGAGAAACCAGGTCTCAGGAAAACCAAAAACCAACAAATCCAACAAACAAACAAAACCAAAATAACAAAAGGGGGGAAGTCACTGTTGTATTCTTGTGGGGGAAAATGCACTATGCTCATGTGAACCGCATGTCAACCAAGCTACCCCATGCACCAGGCAACAGCAGCACCCTATCTTCCTACAGGCCTGTCGTTTCCAGAGCAAAGCAAGCTCTGCTCAGAGGCCAGGTCCACTCACCCTCCCGCCCTCCCAGGAGTCCAGAGCGCTGTGAGAGAGCAGCCAGAGTGCACAGGCCTGGACCCTGGCACCCAGGGTGAGCAGCCATGGCCAGGCACATCAGCCACACAGGAGATACCCAAGTCTCTAAATCTGCCAGGGGAGGCCAGATGTCACTACCAGAAGCTGGTGTGGCTATTCAGGAAGCACACGTGGAACCTACAAGGTCCACAGGGCATCGCAGGGTCCTTGGGACAGGCCTTGGTTCATACCTAGCACCAAGAAAAACAAAACGAGGCACTCCACTGCTCCACAGAAGGCCATGGGCACGTGGGTGGCCCAGAGACAAAGGAAGTCTCTGCATGGGCAAGGCAGGGGTCAGAGGTTGGGGAGAGATGGGCTGAGGTGGAAATGCCTGCTGTGGACCAGCACAGAAACCGCAATCAAGTGTCACTAGAGTGGCTAGTGAGCAGGAAGGGTGGTGGGGCAAACTGGGGACGTCTTTTCACAGGGGACAAAGAGGAACCTAGGGGAGGGCACTGGAGAATGAGGGAGCCAGCTGAGCTTAGGACAGGTGAGGGTGACTCTGGCCATGGCCATAGCGGAGATGCCTAGGAAGTACCCCTGTGGCCTTGTGGTCCCTGTAGGTCCTGCAAAGATCTGTAACTAAGGCTGACCCCAACAAGGGTGCCCAGCACCACCCTGCCATCCATCTCAGCAGGCCAAAGGAATGCTTCGTGATGCTCCCTCCTCCCCAGGGTCACACAGTGAGAGCATCCCAGCACACACTCACACACCGAAAAGGGTCTGATTCAGGGGCACCTGCATCTGGGGACTTGCTCCAAATGGCCACTTGGGCAGAGCCTGCTGTCCCACAGCCCCATTTCATCAGAAGTCAACAAGACAGTCACTCTGGGGTTCAAAACACAAACCAGGCTGCAGAGACGGCTCAGAGTACTTCCTGCTCTTGCATGGGTCCTGAGGTGCTTCTGGCACCCATGTAGCCACTCACAACCACATGGAACTCTACCTGCAGAGGACCGCAGAGGAGCCGGTGCCCTCTTCTCGCCTCTGGGCACCCACAGACACACTTTTCTATGTTTATTATCTTTTGAAAAGTTAAAACCATGCCGGGCATGGGGTGCACCCCTTCAATTCCAGCACTCGGGAGGCAGAGGCAGGTGGATCTCTGAGTTTGAGGCCAGCCTGGTCTACAGAGCAAGTTTTAAAATAACCAACCACAGCTACATAGCAAGATCCTGTCTCAAAAGGACAAAACAAAACAAAAAAAGATCTTTCCTCAAAACCACACTAAGCCACACCACTACAGAAGCAGGCACAACACATGGAAACAGTATTCTACACACAAAGGATGAGCAGCCCTCATATGAGAATCACAAACATTTCAGAACTCCAAATGCTCAAGCAGGCCTAGAAGCCTCCCACGCTTCACCAACTTGGCTCACCCCACAACCATGGTAAGCCCAAGCCGTCTGCCTCAGTCCTAGGAACTCCCAGTGTTTGGGCACGGGCTTGTGTGGTGGGCCTGCATCTCCTGGTGCTCACATGACCAGGACGTGGGGGTCCAGGTCCGCTCTGAGAACCTCGTGAGAGCTAGAAGTGAATGCAGAGCAGAAACTCGGAGTGCAGCAGACCTTCCGAGTCGGGCACGGCCACAGATGAGGGAGGCTCTCAGTTGTCAGAGCGTCTTGGACACGATTAATCTGATGCCTGTGGGACATCAGAGGTGCACTGACAGGAGCAAGGGCGGTACAGTGAGTTCCCACAGGAACACCAGCCCTGAGGAGAAGCAGGTGCAGGTGTTACCACCGTCTCGTCCACTGATGTCCAGCTCCCAATGGCAGCTGCTGCCAAGTAGGTGAGCCAGGACTGGGGCTGCTTCCCGGCACTGAGGGGTTGCTCAGCAATGACAGTGATGACTAGAAGGTAAGGGTGCCATCTTGTTGTGCAGCTTGAACACAGTCCTGGCACTCAGATCACTGCTGCCCCGAAGCTTCCCAGGGGACCCGGATCTGTGTGGAAACACCTGAACTGCCTCTGGTACGAGCCTGACTGTGGGTCTCTGTGTGTCCCCTGCTGGCAGTGGGGCCAGCTCTTAAGGCCTAGGTTAACCCCAGCACTGCTTCAGAGGGACCAGTGCTCCTGCTGTGTGCAGGTGCAGGCTCCAGCACTGCTCCTCTGCAGACCAGAGTACTGGACTGGCTTAATTTCATGCAGAGTCTTATGTAGCCAGGTTGGACCAGCACGCTACACGCAGCTGAGGAGGACATTGTACTCTTGCTTGTTATTGTCTCATGTGCACTGGTGCTTGACCGCACGTGTGCCACCGTGCGGGTGTCAGATCCCTGCAACCATGGCCACGAGCCACCATATGGGTGCTCGGAACTGAACCCAGGTCCTTCTTAACCACTGAGCCATCTCTCCAGTTGTCCCACTGGGCCAAGGCTACCATACAGACACGCGAACTCCACATGAGGCCGTTTTCTAGCCAGCGGTCAGTAGTTCACAGTCCAGTCCTGGCAATGGTTTTGTCTTGGGTGAGGAAGAGCCTGGGTGGCATGGGAGGTCCTGCTACAACACCTGGGGTCTGGAGCATGCTAGGCCAGCACTCCCCAATACTCCACACCCTCAGCTCTAGAGTGTGGAAGGGGCAGGCAATCTGTGAGTTCCAGGTCAACACAGCAAGTTCTAAGACAGCCAGGGATACACAGTGAGACCCTGCCCTACCATCACAAGACTGACAAGAAGCTGAAGAACACACGAGCGCCCTCCCTGAGCTCCTCACCTTTCTGGCCATGATGAGGCCTGATGGCCTGTGCTGGGCCTTAGTGACCACGCCACCATTGCCAGCACCTAGCTCTGAGATCCTCTCGAAGTCGTCGTCCTTGAGTTCGCCAACCTTGGCCTTCTGGGTCAGGAAGGCCTCCAGCCGCTTTCTCTGCTGCTCATCCAGGTCCAGCTCTTCCAGCTTCTTCTGCAGGTCCACCAGGTTCGCCCTGCAGAGCCCCAGGAGCAGAGGGTGAGCCAAGTACCCAAAACCCATGCTTGCACTCCGTGTAGGGAAGGGACACAGGTTACCAAATATGGAGACTGAATCCCCAGGTATGGAGGCATCGTGATAAGCTGCTCCAGAGAACCCAGGATGCCTCCAGACCACATCAGGAGAAGAAGGAGTCAGAGGCCAGGAGTGCCAAGGACCTTGTCTTTGCTGGGGGAAATCTCAGATAGCTTTGCAGCAAAGAACCAGGCTAAGAGGCAGGACACTAAGGTGGCAGCAGCCACGCCTGTGATTTAATTTTGTGTGTGATTATGCTATCAAAACCTGAGGCCTCCCACACTAGGCATGACCTCTGCCAGCCCCTCACTGGGGGATTCTAGGCAGGGACTCTATCTTTTAGGATGGGGTCTAAAAGTTACTCAGACTGCCTCTGAACTCGCCTGAAGTTGGCCTGAACTAGCGGTCTTCCTGCCTCAGCCTCACGGGCTATTCTTTTACAGTTGAGAACTCCACTCCCACCACTTATCTCCACCCATGGGGAAGTGGTACCCTCAAACAAGCCACCACCCCACCCTGTTCTCTCACACACAGTGAGCCCCCTAGGATGGTAATATACCGGTCAGCCTCAGGACCTCAGGCTGCACCCAGCCCTTGGAGTACTCAGGACTCCCCTTAGCTTTGGCTAGCACAATGCACCCCCAGGACATCACACCACGTCATTGCGGGCTCGGGTCTCAAGGCTCTCCCCCTACCTCATGTACCGTCACATCATTACTACAACTTCAGGACTGGAAAGCTCCACACCCTTTTCCAGAACTCCAGCACCCCAGGCCATCCAAGACCCTGTGGGGTCCCTCGACATCCACCCTACTTCTCAGGTAACGCCATGGTCCCCACTCTGCTGTACTGTGGGGAGGCCTTCCGTCACACCAATATTCCCACAGAGGGGGGCCTCACCTCAGCTCTTCTTACAGAGGATCCCCTGGTCTGGTACCTTCTCCTAGAACACACCCCTCTCACCTCAGGAAGCCCAGCCTTCCCCTTCTCCCCCAGGAAACCCTTATACCCAACCTTCTTTGATGATCCTCTTTCTGGACCCTTCATCCCACCCCACCACAGTGAGTCAGTTACCCCTGCCTACCTCTCAGGGCACCGCCCACTTCCCACTAGGTCACCACGGCCCCTACAAGCCAGGACCTCCTGTCTCCTGGGACTTCAGCCAGGCACTGCAGGCTCCACTCACCTCATGTGACTGAGCTAGCTAGCCCTTTCCTCTGTCACACTCTAACCACACGCCATACACGCCTCGCTCTCCCGGACCCTTCAGGTGTCACATTCCTTCCCCCTTCTTGGGTCTCCAACTGCCCCGCCTCCTCTTACGCTCCTCTCCATCGCCCTTTCGTTGCCCCAACACAAGCACGCACGCCTTTCACCCATCCCCTCAGTTTCTCAGCAGAGATGTACCCGAAGAGCCACCCTGTCAGACACTGCCCCTAGTCCCCATCTCCACCGTGCCTCGACCACTGACATCCCTAGACCCCTTGGTTACTCTGGACCCTTCTTAAGTCAGGGTGCTTACGGCCACGCCCACCCATCACAGGTCCCGCCCCTCTATGCTCACAGGCCACAGGGCTCTCACCTTAGGCCCCGCCCCCACGGGGCTTTGTTCTGGTCCCTAGGGGCCACGCCCCTCCCCCCTCCGTCCACTGCACTTCCCCTCAGACCACAGCCCCGGCCTCTGACCACGCCCCCTCCCCTCTGAGGCCCCGCCCACTCACTCGGAGGCGCCCTCGCTGGTTGGGGAC
>LOJH01012484.1:0-25568 GCA_001685095.1 Ellobius talpinus
TATAATGGGCCAGGCAATGTTTAAATAAATACAATTTATATGTTATTATTTCAGGATATAAGCTAGCCATATGGGAGCTGGGCGGGACGAAAAGCAGGCCTGCGCCCTCCCTTTCATTACACCACAGGCATGCAGCTAATACACAAACCTCTAAGCAGATAAAACATCCATACACAATTTTTTAATTAGACAAATTTTGTTTGATAATGCCATACACATGCAAGAGGGTTCAGAAACCTTTTAATAGTTATGGATTTGATCAGATGGCCTAAGCTGATTTAACAAGGCAGGATAGGTACCTCAGAATGGATTCTCACTCAGGCCAATCAGGATAGACCCAGGAAAATGCTCTTGGTCAAGCTTAAATGCAGTTAATGCCAAAAAAACAAATGCATTTCCAATTGCTTTAGCTTGATTAACAGTTAAAACTGTTTTAAGATTTATATTATATGTGTCTGACTTTTCAAAATAAAACTTTCAATCTAAGTTATCTAAATAAAAGTAAAACTTAATAAGGTATTAGAATACCATTAGGAGAGAGAGAGACTCACACGAATACCATTAGGAGAGAGAGAGAGACTCACATGAATACCATTAGGAGAGAGAGAGACTCACACGAACTGTAGTTTGCCCTGGGCGGGAGGAAAATGCAGTCAGGCACTATTATAGTGTGGAGGAATACAGGAGGAAGAGAGAAGCAGATAGGTTCTTGTCCTGTGGAGAGAGTCGGATCTGTAGAGGTGAAGCTGGTGAGGAATGGACTGAGGTGGAGTCCTGCTTGCCATGTGGAGTCATGGTGACATCTGGTCCTAGGCGGCTGCTGGAGGCCATGTCTGGGTCCATGGGTCTGTGGCCATGTTAATATCCAAGGTCTCTGTTTCCATCGAGGATAAGGTGAGTGCCTGGGGTCTGGGCTCCCACCTGGAGCCATGTTGGTGCCTGAGGGCCACCCTGCACCCTGTAGTCAGTGTGATGCTGACCTGAGTGGCTATGCCGCTACCTGGGGCCATGGTGACATAGGACCCAGGATGCTGCTGAGGACTGTGTCTGGTTCCATGGGTCCTACCACAGCCAGGCCACAGTTGCTATCCATGGCCTGAGTCAGCACCAAAGACCACACAGATGTCTGGGCTCCGGGCCACCACCTGTGGTGGTGATTATCTTAGTGGACTGTACTGCCACCTGTGGCCAGTGTGACAACTAGCCTGAGCTGCTGGGGGAGCGTCATTTCTGGATCCATGACCCTACCTCAGCCAGGGTCTGTGTCGATGTCAATGGCTCCTGTTACCACCGAAGGTTACGCAGATGCCCAGAGTATGAGGCAACACCAGAGGGTACATTGGGTCATGCTGTAACAGGGGTCATACAGATCAGGGTGGACTATACTGATTCCTGGGGCTGTTAGCATCCATATCTGGAACCGTGGCCCCACTGCAGTCAAGTCTGTGTTGCTATCCATGACTCCTGGCATCATTGAAGGATGTGCATAAGGTCTAGTTAGTCACCTGGGGCCATGTTGTTGTCAAGAGGCCCACCTTGCAGCCTGGCTGACACTAATTTGAGAGGTCTGTGCAGTTACCTGATATCTGGGCCCAAGAGGCTGCTGAGGACAACGTTTGGGTTCACGGTCCTGCTGCAGCTGGAGTCTATGTTGATGCCCATGGCCTACATTCCCACCAAAGGCCAAAAGGATGCCTAGCTTCCAGATGGCCACCTGTGACCATGCTGGGGTCTGAGAATGTGCAGCTGCTGGGGCCATGTCAACCTGAGTGGCCTGTGCTGTCACCTATGGCCATGGAGTTGATTGGGCTGGGCTATTGCTGAGGACCATGTCTGGATTCATGGTCCTGCCAAGGCTGGCATCTACATTGATAACCATTGTTACTACAGAGACCCATGTGAACCATCAGTTGAACCATGTGGTAAACTATGAATTGAAGTACAAGGGCCTCACTGAGATGCCACACCTCTCACTGGCCCTAGGAGAGCCACACCCCCACCAGAGAACTAACCTAGTCCCTCATTGGCCCTGGGATGGCCTACCTGATGGCCCCACCCTAACAGGAGTGTTGGCCCCCCATACTTGGCAAAGATGACTCCACTCCATACCAGGGGTGTGGAAGAACTGAACCTGCCCCTCACCTGATGGGGAGGTGTGTATGTGTGTGTGTGTGGAAACTGAGAAATATGGGCCCATTTCCACCTTGTCTGATCATCAGAGAGTTTGCTCAAATGAATGACAAGCCTGTTGTTGCAGGTCCAACTCAGAATATGATTGCTTAGTTCTTTTTAACATTAAAATAGGTCATTCAAGTAGGTCCCTGCCATCCTGACAGGTGGTCAGGATACGCAAATGTGCTTCTGCTCCTTCTTTTGTAACTATGAGTTCACCTGGGGAAGGGGCAGCCTTCAGGATGTGTGATCTAGAGCAACTTTGCTACCTAGACAACAGAATGCTAATGATTTGATGCCTCAGAATGATAAAGCGATTGACTATGTGAGTCATCCTTTTTATCATGTTAATAAAGTCTTTTGTTACCTTTTCCCCTCCCCCCATTTACATTGGATATAAAAGCTGTGGAAAACACAGTTGATTTCAGTAATCACTGGAATGCCCTTCTGATATTATTCTATGGTTTCTGTCTTATTATTTTTATGGGTCTTCATATTCTTCACTTATATTTCTAAAACTCTCACAACCCTACCCTAGAAAGAGGTGATTTTGTTGAGTCCTCAATAGGGGTGGTCCCAGTGGCCTGGACTGATCAACTCGGCAGCCACCCAGGTACACAGGCAGGACTTTAGGCTGGCCCACAGCTACACCTACCCCATCTGTGACTTGCTGGAGTTTGTGCAGGGAATGGTCGTGCAGAGCTATATAGCCACATGATCTCCATGACTCAAGGAAACAGAGGGATATCCAGAGAGTTTCTGTGGGGATCCAGTACTGATGCAGAGGCCTTGAACCTGACCAACAACACATTACATAGTGAAGAAAATCTGTTTGGACAAAAGGGTGTACGGCATGTTACACAGCAGCTCCCAGTACCACTAAGATGAATTGAATGAAAAGGTAATGGAGAGGCAAAGACAGAGAAGTGAAGTTTTGGGGGTGTTTTTTCTATTTTGTTTTGTTTTGCTTGTTTACTTGTTTGTTTTTTAATTGAAATTGATATTCTTATTTACATTTAATTTTTTAAAATTATTGGTACTATTTTCTTCTTTTTATCCTTACCTTATTTTATGATTAATTTGTTAATTTTATTTTGGGGGAACACTACAAGGTGAGGTGGGTACAAAGGGATTGGTGTTATGCCCAAATCCATGAAGTCCCCCAAAAGCCAACAAGGAGACCGAGTCCCCTATTTAAAAGCAAAGAACCTTTATTTTATGCACATTTGCAAACTTGGTCTCTCCACATGTCGAAGGTATTGGAATAAATGGAGAGTCCTGAGCTCAGTTAGAATTGGGTTTTTATAGTACTAAAGGTGAGGGTGAGGGGTTTCTGAGGTTTAGGACCTCTGATTGGCTGACATTTGTCTAGGGGTGTCCTGGTGAGTGTGTGTTGGCAGGTGNTGTTATGCCCAAATCCATGAAGTCCCCCAAAAGCCAACAAGGAGACCGAGTCCCCTATTTAAAAGCAAAGAACCTTTATTTTATGCACATTTGCAAACTTGGTCTCTCCACATGTCGAAGGTATTGGAATAAATGGAGAGTCCTGAGCTCAGTTAGAATTGGGTTTTTATAGTACTAAAGGTGAGGGTGAGGGGTTTCTGAGGTTTAGGACCTCTGATTGGCTGACATTTGTCTAGGGGTGTCCTGGTGAGTGTGTGTTGGCAGGTGGTCCTATCTACAGTGGTTGGAATGTTAGGTATTTCCTTTGGATGGTCTATTTTTGGGTGCTTGGGTAATCTCAGTTTGTGGTTCTTCCTGCAGCCAGGTATTGCTTCAGGGTAAACTACTGAGAATCAGGCCTCCATTTAAATTTATCAATGGCCAAGTCCTGCTCTGGCAGGTGGTAATGGTTGGAAGTAAAGAACTTTCTTTGGGTGACCTGCCCATACTTAGATGGGTGGGATTGGGGTACATGGTGTGAAATTCCCAAAGAACCAATAAAATAAAAAAAAAACAAGAATATCAGTAGGAAATGGTAAGTAACACAAATTACTTATTAACACTTTCTTTTCTATGGCTTCCTACATATTTGTTCAAAATAAGTCAAATTATTTTAGAAAAATTTTATTTCTTCACCTTTAAGAAATGGAAATAGAGGGTGGAGTACTGATTTAACCCTTGGTTTCAAGAAATGTCAAGATTTACTTTGTCACTATTGTTCCATGGAGAAGGACAGGCAAGGTCCTGTCTGCACGGACTCTCTCCTGGAGTGCGGACTTCAGATATTTTCAACACAAGATTTGTTTCCTGTGTTGCATGTTTTATAGCCTATGCAGTCTTCTGTGTGTGTGTGTGTGTGTGTGTGTGTGTGTGTGTGTGTGTGTAATGAAACCGTGGGACGTTATATCTAAAAGCTCAAAACCTGGTCTCATCATCCTTAACACACAGGCAGATGTTAATGCTGTTTAATGCCAGAATTCCTTTAGAAGATGTACTTCTGCTGTTTTCCCTCAAGCAAGTTTGAATGCCCAGAGGAGCTTTCTATTTTCATTCATTGCATGGAATTTGCACAGATGAATGGGAATTATGGTTCAATCAGTAAAAACAAGAATGCAAATCATTGTGTTCTAACATATGAGATGAAAGTTCATGCAATGCCATGTAAACAGCCCCTTTATCCTTACAGATAATGAAAATGCTACTTAAGTAATATTGTAACTGGAGACTGTTCAGCCATTTCTGGGCTGCCCAGACCAAAATAATCACACAGAAACTATACTAATTACAACACTGCTTGGCCAATGGTTCATGCATACTTCTAGCTAACCCTTACACCTTAAATTAAGCTATTTCTGCTAATCTATGTATCACCACAAGGCTGTGGCTTACTGGTAAGATTCCAGCATTTGTCTCCTTCAGCAGCTGCATGGCATCTCCCTGACTCTGCCTACTCTCTCTATAGATCTCTGTTTGAATTTCCACTTGGTTGTACTCTACTAACCCATTGGCTGAAACAGCTATATTCATCAACCAATAAAAGCAACACATATACAGAGGGACATCCTATACCATCTCCCCTTTTCTGTCTAATTAAAAAGGAAGGTTTTAACTTTAACCTTTGTGAGTCTAAAGTTTTACATCTAATTTATCTTTTATCATAACTAAGGAAAACTATAACTATCTATCTTCAACTCTTTGAAGACCCCAGAAGAATATAATATTACTTAAGTCATTGTAAGCAACTTACAAAGTTCTGGAATTTACAGAGGCATCTTGCTGCCTAGATAGTCACTCAAAGTTTTTCTGTAAAGTTGGGGCATCCATCTTCATCCTGCAGGTCCATAGTATCCAGCAGACTTTTCCATGAAACAATACATTTGAAGATCTATTTTTACATGTAATGGCAAAGTTCCTCAGTTGCTTTCTTCTGTGCCCTGCAGAATGTCTGGCAGTTTCTTCTGTAAAGCAGGAACATTGAAGGACCGTTCCATCTTTTGAAAGGTTTAGCAGTCACTTTTCTGTGGGTCCTGTATGTCCAGTTCCTATGGCATACCATCAAGCAGTCCAGGCAAGAGCAGTTTCTTGCCCAAATGGCTAGCTCTGTCACATTAAAAGCAAATTCCATAACAAGTTTCTTCAATGTCAATCATCCTCTTGAAGTAATTGGTGCTGCCAGAAGCAGACATGTCTCACTGTTGAGAAAAGTCTAAGTTCTTAAAATATTTTAAATACTATATTCTGTAGGTCTTTGAAGTGTTGAAGATTATCTGTCTAACTGAAATATATCCCTGTATATCTAGAAAACCTAATTAACATGACTATAATTTTGATAATTATAAATGACTATTAAGTTATAATTTTAATTATACATTGCATTTTTAAATGAGCTGCACAAGCACAATACCTCAAACAAGAGCAGAAGTACTTATACACAGTATAACAAAATTGACCTTAAATTTGTGTCAATAAACCATGATCCACACCAAATGCAAAGTATTCATCTCTATATCATACCCCCCTTATTATAATTTTTTAATAAATTTACTTTGACCATTAATCATTTATAACTAATCCTTTTAAAATGAAAACAACATTTATAAACAATCATTTTGGGAATTTGGGCATAGTTTTCTCCAAACTACTTCTTGCTTTTTGTTGGACAATATATTTTTAGGGTACACAAAGATCTTTTGGGGGATCTTGTTCCATCAAACCACATTGTTCTGGAAGGAATTCACAGGTTCTCATCTTCTGTGGAAACAAATGCAGAATCTCTTTCCCAAAGAAACATATCCTTAGAATCAAAGTTTGAAGTCAAGATACCTTTAAAATATGTATGTTAGTTTAGCTTAGCAGCCCATACAATGAAATTTCTCTCTGTCATTGGATCATTTACAGTCAAAAACTTCAAAGAAAAGACAATATTATACATAATCTAGACTTTCTGTGCATTTTCTATATTTATGAGTCTTATTTTTTCTCTATTACTTTTTAATATTTAATTTTCTTTATTCTTTTAATCTATGCCTTTCTGTATTCCTTCTCTCTCATAAGCCCATGTACATTTACCCTATACTGTGACCCATTTAGAAGTTTTTTTTTCTGTGTGAATCTGTCTTTATTGTGTACCTGTAATCCTTTTCTGCACAGGAGCACTCTTTTTTAGCAGGGTGCCTAGAACCAACTCCACGGCCCTACCTGTCGACTCCACCCATTCCAACATGGCAGAGGCATGCTCACTGCCTCTGTGAGCCATGCTATCTGACCCAGCTCCAGGGACACAGTGGGCCTATGTTGCAATTTGTAACATGCTGACAGACCCCATTTAAGTGTTCTATAACAGGACCAGCATTAACCAGGAAGCCAGCTCTTAAAGGAGCCATGCAGTTTTTGCTGCTAACGCTGAGTCAAGAAGCCTTCTCTTAAAGGAATTGTGCCTCTGCTTGCCTCTAGCAAACAGAGCCCACTCAAGAAAATGCTACTACCAAGAAGTTGTGCTTAACTCAGTTCTTTTGTGTCTACAATTCCTTCTCAAGCTCTCTCAGGTTTTATGTGGATATAGTTTGACCACATTGGTGCCCTTTATAATTGGAGACTGCTCATTCATTCCTGGCTGCCCAGACCTGAATAATCACATAGAAACCATATTAATTCTAACACTGCTTGGCCAATGGTTCATGCATATTTATAGCTAACCCTTATATCTTAAATTAACCTATTTCTATTAATCTATGTATCATCACAAGATTGTGGTCTACTGGTAAGGTTCTGGCATCTGTCTCTTTTGGCAGCTACACGGTATCTCCCTGACTCTGCCTACTCTCTCTATATCTCTGCTTGGATTTCCCGCTTGGCTGTACTCTGCTAACCCATTGGCCAAAACAGCTTTATTTACCAACCAATAAAAGCAACACATATGCAGAAAGGCACTCCACATCATAAAATTTTTAACTCATTATCAGCATTTTTATATATGTTTCATCTCTCATTACAGTATAAATAATTATCTGATAAGGAATGTTGAGAATGTTAAAAATTTATTACTCATTGTTTAAGAACAAAGGTAAGTGAAGAACCCATGTGATTGGTTATTTGGAAAGCTGAATTTAGATACTTTGATGAGATGACTACATTCAGTTGGTAGACACTAGGCACATGAGCACTGATAGATACTCCTGTAGCCACACACAGCACCTTTCAAAGCAGAGGTATTTTGTATGTGGTAACTCAAGCCTGGACATGAACATAAAAAAATCTCCATTTCTGACAACATTTAAAGTTATGATATTAGAAGATACATCTTAGCATGCCCTGTAGAATATCTATAATACTCGAAAGTAATTTAGTAATTGTGGAAGGAGATCACTTTGAGGGTGAAATTATGATCCTGTAAGGAATGCACTACAAACTCTCCTGGAGGGCATTGTTTCTCAAAGCCCAGAAACCCAGGGTATTTGTAGCTCTGTGAAGTTGATGTGTGTTTCTACAAGGAAAATACACAGAGGGTCAGCTTGATAGCTGAGTGGGAAAAGGCTCATGGTGGCAAGCTCCACAACTTGAGTTCAGTCCTGGGACCCTGCTGGTGGAAGGAGAGGACCCCCTTTTGCAATTAGACTTTGGTTGTGGTATGCATGACCACCCAGGAACACATACGTGTACATGCACGTACACACAAAAAATACACAAATGTAACACGAACCTCAAAACTCATTTTAAAAACAAAATGTGAGGATGTGTTCATATCTTATTATTTGTCATTCTTTAGAAAAACTGACCTTTAAGTGAAACAAGCTGGAAATTTTTAAGCTCTCAGACAATATTACTTAGTTTATCTAAAAGTATTTTACTCCAAGTGAGCTCTTATGTTAAATTATAATGTCAAGGTGAGTAGAGAAAATGTAGCTTTTTAGTCTTTTTCTTTAGGAAAAGGAACTATTTTTAGTGATATATGTAGGAATATTTGCTTGGTATGGTGGCATTGAAGCACTGGGATGCATCTATAGCAGTGGCTCTCAGTCTTTCTAATGCTACAACCTACAATACAGTTCTTCATGTGAGGTGACCCCCAACTATAAAATAACTTCATTGCTATTTCATAACTGTAATTTGCTACTGTTATTAATTGTAAATATCTGATATGAAGGATAGCTGATATGTGACCCCCAAAGGCGTTACAACCCACAGGTTGAGAACTGCTGATCTAGACCACAGTGTTTCTTATTAACATTTCTGGCTTCTCAGTAGATCATCTTACATCTTCCTGGTGTCAGTACACATTCTATTATTCCATGTTTTATGTCTGCAAAAATATATGCTTTTCTGGGGACTAATTGACTGCTAATTTATAATCATGGAAACCCCACAGATGTCTCTCATAAACATTTGAGCAACACAAAATCTGTAACCTTAAGAAATTGTAAGTGTGGGGTTATAAGCTAATTCTTTTGGCACATAGTTACAAGAAATTGAGAATTATCTAAATTACTGTGTATAATTTCTTAAGGTTCTCTATAATGAGAAACACTTCCATTTCATATATGCAACTGTGATAATTTTAACACTGATAAATTTTGTATGGATCCTCTTTAATCCAGATGATACATCAATCACTAGCAGTTGGGGACAAACATCCTCCCTGCTTTTCCTTCAGAAAGCTGGCAATCTCTTGGGCAGATGAGCGCCGTATAAAAATATTATCGTGTAAACTGGCGCTGATCCTAATCCTTTGCATATACAAACTCTGCTTATTTGAAGCAGAAATATTTACTCATACCCATAGCATGTTGCCATCGTATTGCACAGGAGGACAAGTCAATATTTATCAGCCAAAGTTGCACAAAGTGAGTGTCTTTTAAATAGGAATTTAGGGATCAAGGCCAGTGCTCTGTGTGGAGCTGATCGGAAGGATACAGAAGGTGAGAACACTCACGACAGACCCATCCAAGCAAGGGGCATGAATTGAAAGCCTTGTGTCATTACTAAACACACTTTGAACAGAGCAGTGCAGGCTGCTGTTGAGATAGACTGTTTTGAACTGAGTCTAGAGAGAGTGACATACAAAACCTGCCAGCCTAGAATCCCAATACTGTTGCAAGCACGAACATTCTGGATGCAGGTCTCAAAGCAACCTGTTTCTCACGGGAAGGCCCGTGGTGCATCTTCACTTCTGACTTCTGTATTTGATTTCTGATAGACTAGTCCGGTTCAGTACTGCCCTGAACCTCAAGTGACGATTTTATTATGAGGTGTTGTTCAGATGGTTTCATTGGTTGTTGGGGTTTTGTTTGTTTGTTTGTTTGTTGCTTTTGAGTCAGGGTCTTATGTCTCCCAGGCCTGCTGCCAACTTATAACCTTGAACTTGATCTTGGTAACTCTATCCACTACCACCAGGGCTGGCATTATGGAGGCAAGCCATGAGAACTGATTCATGTAGGGCTGGGGATGGAGGGCTTCAAACACCCTACCAACTTAACTTTGGCTCCAAGTTCTTCTTTTTT
The DNA here is from genome assembly GCA_001685095.1 of Ellobius talpinus. NCBI lineage: Eukaryota > Metazoa > Chordata > Mammalia > Rodentia > Cricetidae > Ellobius > Ellobius talpinus. The sequence goes on from LOJH01012484.1 coordinate 10,113, forward strand.
TAAGATTGATTTTAGCATCAGTGTGTGTGTGTGTGTATGTGTGTGTGTGTCCATGTATGTGAGAACAGGTGTGTGTGGAGGGTGTTAGACCAACTGCTCTTAACCACTGAGCCATCTCTCCAGCCTCCATTCCCAGGGTCCCTCTGTGTAACCCTGGCTGTCCTGGAACTTGTCTTGTATGTTAGTTAGCCTCACACTCGCTGAGATCTGCCTGCCTCTGCCTCCTGAGTGCTGGAATTAAAGGCAGGGCTACCAGACTTGTTCTTACAGCAGGGATCTTCTGTGTTGTCAGCCCCGGCTTCACTGTTCACCAAGGCTGTCCCTACACTCACTCTTCTGAAAATCCATGTTTCACACACAGCTCCTCAGCTCTTCACTGACTGTCCTGGTTGGAGTCCTTGAGACCACTCTGGGTGTGTCCATTCAGGAGCAGAGCAGTGGTTCTCATGAACATCTGGGGTGTCTGTTGGCACATGTCTCTTTAGGGCTTTGACTCCTGGGATCAGATCTCCCTGGCAGAGTGCCTGTGGTTTTGTCTTGGTTTGTTCAGGGTCAGTGTCCTCGCCCTGCTCTGGTTCCTTGCTCTGTCCTTTGCGCTGCCCTGAGAAAGAAACCTCAGAGTCTGCTCACTCTGGGAAAGGCCCACAACCCCTCCCAGTCATATTGAACACATTTTCTTCATCTTGTCTGTTTTCAGAGAACCATTAATTCTTATTAAAAGCTAATCTGTGAGTGCCAAAATTAAATATTATCTGTAAGTAAATTTTAAAATGAAATGTGTAAACTGCCTGAAATTGGAATGCATTTCACTGAAGGTGTTCTTGAATTGTTGTACTTGAATTGGGGTAAAACATAAACATGTATAATGCTAGCTTATCACAGCAAATTAGCCTAAAAAAGTCGAATACGATGTGATTCTTTGAGTTTTCTCCACAGAGAGCATGCGTGGGTCATCGCACTTGTGAGCAAGCTTCTTCCAGTTTGTTTCCCAGTTTGAAAGGATTCATGTCGAGAAACACTAGTGTCCTTGCTAGAGTGTTCACTGAACTTAGTAATTAACTGACACCCTCTGGTTTTATAGGTACACGTTCGGGTCATCTATAAGTAGTGTCACTATCCATCCAGGCTATTGACTTTTGATTGCATTTGGTAATTATTTGGTATCATTATATTGCATTCTGCTTTTTCCTTCTTAGGACCCTGGCTAATGCTTCCAGCACTATGTGTTTACGCTGTCCTCAAAAAGGACCTGAGCTCTGTTCTGAAGGCTCACAACCTTCTGTAAATCTAGCTTTGAGGGATCTGATGTCCTCTTCTGGCCTCCACAGCTGTCTGTGCTCATGCACACATGCCCATGCTGAATACACAGAATTGAAAATAAAAGTAGGTTTACAAATTTAAAAAAAATACAGTATTTTCTGTTACTAAAAAACAAAAACCCCTAAATTAAGAAAATTCTCTTTTCCTGGTACTGTGGTTAAATTTGAAGCAAAAACTACACAAATCTGATCAAAACAATGTAACTCAAGTTATTTTTTCCCCAATCTGGCAATACGGTGAACTACCTTAGTTTGCTGTGTGCTTGTCTGTCTGCCTGAGGCAGGGTCTTGCTATGCCACCTTGGCCTTGCAATATTGCTGTCTCAGCTTCCCTTCTGTGCCAGAATACCTGGTTCCACTGAGTTACAGTGTAGATTTCTAACAGTGAATCTTGCTCATTAATGTGACAACCTCTTCAGTTGTCAGTAAACCGTGAATCCTTTTATCTAGCTCTTCCTGGAAAGAACCCTGTCATACACGTTCGAGTGTGTTACAGCCCATATCAGTCAAATGACATGTGAATTTGTTTCCATCTGTCATTCTCACCATAATAGTTTTCATTTGTTTTGTTTTGTTGAGAATTTGGCCCACGGGTTGCAGAAGTACAACCATAGATACGTACAACTCAGCTCCTTACCGTGCTTTTATAATTGCAATGGCGTGTCCCTGTTTCAGAATTAAGAACTGGAGTCAAGTCAGCACTAAAGTTATGCCTTTAGCACATGAGAGAAGAGGAAAACTGGGCCATGGAAGAAAAAAATATGTAGAAAGAACAAGAACGAAAATAAACAAACATACTTTCTAAAACTGGATCTTCGATTGGGCTTTAAAGTTGGATTTGAAGTTTGATTTTAAGACTTGTTGGCAATGGGAGCCCAAAGATAAACAAGATTTATGTTGCTCTTTTCACATAAAAGAAGAAAGTGTCCTGCACTTGATGGGAGACAGGATTTTTCCTGGCAATGAATCCTGGCTATCGTTCTTTCTGGTAGGGAAGTTCATATACGGTCTAAAGAAGGTGCCAATGAATTCTTAATTATGGTGACATTATCTGATGTTTACCACAGCTGCAAACAGCAGTGTGGAAAGTGCTAGAGGCTCTTATTTGACCTCCGTGTCAGCAATTTAAATGAGAAAAACAAATACAGAGGACGTACCATTCAGAAATATAATAACATCAGGCCAAGCCTCTTCCTGGCTCCACACCGTACATTCCACAACATTCTTGCTAGTCTGCCCTGGCTCTGTCTGCTTTCAGTGTGCATCAAACACACATGGGGCCAGGCAGCTGCTGTAGCTCTGTCCTGTGGACAATTACAGATTACACTGCAGAGATGTGCTGCCTAAGCCCTCCAGCTTGTCGCTTTCCTTGCTTGGGACCCAATGAGACCTAGTTAGCTATGTCTTGTGAGATTCCCAGGGCATATCTAAGTTTTAATCATTAATGTATGCATTATGTAACAATGTCCAAACAATGTATTACAAATAACCCTCTCAAAATAATATTTTCAAAAAATGGTAAGTCCTAACTTCTGCTGGAGTCTAAATTCAAAGTTCTTTGCTAGGAATGTGGGGTCTGCCACAGCTGAGGGTCAGTCTAGTTTATTTCTTTTTCAATTCACTGCAAGGCCGAGGATGCACCTCAAAAGTTGTGGCCGATGCTCTGTGCACATCTTAGTAAGACAACTCCATATTGTGGCATTTCAAACTATCTAGGGCCGGCTAGAGCTGGTGAAGAGACTGGTCCTGTGGAACAATACCCGCAAGATCTCAAGACTAGTGACTGCCACAGGCCCGGGGGAGTTCTGGTTAGGATCCAGTGATGATGGTACACCAGAAACCAGAGGCCTTGAACCAGACCAGTGACTCATGGCAATGAATATTTTGCCAGTAAAATTGATGGGACAAAGAGGTATTCTTTAGGGTATACCAAAACCTGCATTGCCACCAGGACGAATGAAGAGATGCTGGAGAAGCAGGAAAGATGGAGAAGCAAAGAGATTTTTCTGTTGGTGTTTTTGTTGTAGGTTGTTTGTTTGTTTGTTTTGTTTGCTTTTGCTTTTGTTGGCTTGATTGTTTGCTTTGATTTGTTTCCTTATTTTGGAAGAGGCAGGGATGAGGGCAGAGCAGGGAGGACCAGGAAGTGAATGGAATTGGGGTGCGTGATGTGAAACTCCCAAAAATCAATAAGTTATTTACCAAAAAAATCTACTTGTGTTTATTATTTTTCTTATAGCTAAGACAAACTATCTGTCCAAAGCAACTTAATTAGGAAGGGTTTACTCCAGCTTGCAGTTAAGAGGATCAGTGCATCATGGTGCCAAAGGTTTGATGACGGGTGTGGGAGATTGGTGATGTTTTGTCCGCAGTGAGAAAGCAGGGAACTGTGGATCCTAGTGTTCAGCTCATTCTGCCTTTTTTTCTTCAGCCAAGGACACAAGCCTGGGGAATGGAGCTGCCCACATTTTGGATGGGTCTTCCCATCTCGCTAGCCTCATTTACAAAATTCCTCATATGCTAAGAGATCTGCTTCCATGGTGATGCTACCATCAAGTTGACAGTCCCGATTCACCATCACACTGTTCAATGAAAGCAGGTGCAGAGATGCTCCATTATAAATGGCCAGGGTTAAAGGGGGCTTAATGTTAGCTTTGAAAGGCCTTACTTCAGATGTGGGTAGAAAACCCACTTGTCTCCACACTGGCTACTCCAAGCCAATAGACAGCAAATCTTTGCCTAGAATATCATCAAGTCAACAACATCTTTCAACAGCAGTATGATAAAATCCATATAATGTGTTAGATCCCAGGAGGATGATCCCTCATGTGCAATGCCCGCTGTAGACATCTATCAGTCCCAGCATTTCTCTCGTTTTGCTTTGCTTCCCAATTTGACTTTAGAATCTTGTTTTGCTCAGTTGGTCTATCTCTCTCTCTCTCTTCTACTCATCTGTACATTGGGAGCATAGAAAAATTAAGACCTGTCAACTCCTCCCCAAATAAATAGGGATCCCGGTCTCAGTGCTACAATATCTTGCCAGGATGCTATTCTGAGATATTCCAAAAGAAAACAGACTATGGTAAAATTGCCCTGATATTTACATTTATTCAATCAAAGACCAACTTGAATTAAGGGCATTTCACTAGGAAAACATATGAGATCATTTATTTTCTGTGTTTAGTTTTATGAGTATTCAGTTTCTGAACAGATTTAGAAACTATATTAATTAATGATAAGTGAAGGCTTTGATCTGTTTACGTGTCTGATGTTTAAAAATCTAGTAGCTAACTTGCTATTTTTTGGGAAATAAATTATTATCAATATTCTTTTTGTTTAATCTAAGAAACTCCATTATTCTGTATATGGAGAACACAGATACAATTATCACCACAGTCTGAAGTACCAAATACCCTGCACATGTATTCCTGTCCTCAACCCTGGATGAGTTGGAAGCCATCTATGCATCCCTGATCTCCTTAAGATGCCTGAGATGTAGGGATCTGAGCCTTCTCAACATACAGGTATCGAGATAGAAAAGATGTTTCATTTTTCAGTGGGATCTTTTCCTTTTAAAAAATGTTTAGAGGTGAGAAGTGACATGGCACATGTGGAGGTCAAAGAAAAACTTCTGCTGTGAGCCCTGGGGATTGAACTTGGATTTCCAGGCTTAGCCGGAAGCGACATTACACACTTGAAAACACAGAAGACAGGTTTTAATTTAAGACCTTGACTTGGACCATAAACCTACTCTCTGATTTTGGATGAAGAGACAGATAAACACAGAGAAACCATTTCACTGATGGGAAACAGCCATGTTAGAATGAAGACTCCTCATAATTTCTGTCTACATAAGTGCAATTCCAGCCCCTCTTCCCCTGGATTTCGCATGCACACTGATGTAAACTCAAATAGAGTAGAGAGGAGTGGTAGACTGTGCCTCAAATGAATAAGGACCTTCTTGGCTTGATTCCTGCCCCAAGAATCACAAAAAAAGATAATAAACAAGATAGGTCATAGATAAATATGCAGGGCTAGATTTTTGTTTTGTTTTGTTTTTGAGAATTTCATTAGTGAGTATGGTGTTTACATTATTTCTACTCTTCTTTCTTCTTACTTTAATTCCTCTCATGTCCTTCCTATTGCCTCCTGAATTAATGACCTCTTCTTTAACTATTGTTGCTACAGATATACATAATGTGAATCCATTTAGTGTTGTTTATATGTACATGCATTTAGATATGTCCACTTAGAATTGGATAACCAATCAGGGGACCCCCTGAAGAAGGTTGCTTCTCCCTCTCTCAACAGCCATGAATAGCCATTAATTACCTGAAGATCTTCATATGGGGGTGAGGCCTTGTGAGATTCCCCCATCCATGCTGAAATGTCAGCTGGTGTCAACGTTGTGCAGGACTTGTTTAGGTGACCATATTGTTCAGAGTCTATGGGTACAACTTCCCTGGATGTCCAAAAGATATTATCTCACAGCAGACATCCTGCTGTTCTGGTTGGTTGTGGAATAGAATATTCGTGTAACTATGTGAAGATGTGTTGCATTTGTTTGTGTTGCAGAATAACTGTTTAACTATGTAAAGAATGTGTTGCATTTGTTGCATTTGTTTATACTGCATTTGTTTAACTGTAAAGGTGTGTTGCTCTTTCCCCTTGACTACCTAAGGCACCTGATTGGTTTAATAAAAAGCCAAATGACCAATAGCTAGGCAGAGGAAGGATAGGTGGGACTGACAGGCAGAGAGAAAAGGGGAGCCAGCCATCTAGTGAGAGGCCCAGGCCGCTGGACCTAGCCAGCCAGACATGGAGAAAGCAAAAGAACAGCATGAACAATATATAGCCAAGACAAAGAAAAACAGGATGGACAGTCCAAACTGGGGGCAGCACAGAGATTAACAGAAATGAGCTAATTTAAGTTTTTTTTAAAGGCTAGCTAGAAACAAGCCTAAGCTAAGGCCAAGCACTCATAATTAATAATAAGTCTCTGTGTCATGATTTGGGGGCTGGTGGTCCAAGAGAGAGCCAGCTACACTGACTCTTATAATGCCACCCACTTTCTGCGATGTCCCCTGAACTTTAGGTGCAGTGGTTGCATTGCGGATGCATCAGTTGTGGATGGGCACCCTACTATCAATGATCTCTGCATTTTGGTCAGTTGTAGACCTCTGTCTGGTCTCCATCTGCTGCCAAAAGAAGCTTCTTTGATGATGGGTGACAGCTGTGCTTACGCAGGCTGCTAATAGCAACCTGTTGCTAACATCTAACCAGAACTGCAGAGGCCTAGATATCAGACCAGATCAGAGTCTATGAAAGGACAACACTGGAGCCTCTAGACTGCTGGTTTCAAGATTTACCTCAAGAAAGAACACTCTACCAACTCAGAGTGATAGATAAATGAAACCGAACCAAGGATCCAGAAGTAGAAGCTGGTGTGCATCTCCTTTGGTGCCAAATGATGAGAAAAAAAATGACAGATTTTACTTTTGGTACATAACCCAAGCTACAACCAATATTCAATTCAAACTAGATCACAGGTATACATAGAAGAGAAAAATTATAAATGTAGAACAAAACATTGTTAACCTTGAGACAAGCAAGCATTTTTAATTGGATTAATGGATTTAGGAGATGGCAGTAGAAACTGGACTGGCACCCGAGTCTCTTGTGCTGGGATCAAGAGTGCAGTGTGAACACTCTGTAAAGCAGTGCGACATAGAAAATGCCCTAGAATTAAAACATCCCTTCACCCGAGACCTGGAAAACGCACTCCCGAGTGTGAACCAACAGAAAGCACAGCAGAAATGCGCACAAAGGCTTGCACTGAAATGTTCTCAACAGATTTACTCATAGTAAATAGAGATGGGACACAATCTAAATATCCACTGGTAATGGCTGTCTGAATAAACGTGACATAGTCACACAGTAGAACTTCACCTAGCAACAGTGAGATGGAGCGAACTCCTGACCTCCATAACCGGGGTGAATTTCAGAAACTACCTAGTAGAGGAATATTCCGGGGAGCAACAGTCCAGCCTGAGAACTTTATTAACAAAGAGTTTTGGAGCATGCAAAACTACCCTCCAGTGGTAAATGCAACCATTCTCCACCAGAGTTACACACACAGGCACAGAGAAGAGCTAAACTGGATTCCGATGCCATACCAAACGCAAAACTCGGTATGAGGGTTTGAAGCACAAATGGGACATGATGAAAAGCGAGCTCGCAGAAAACAACATGAGAACAGACCCATAAATATTTCCACAACAAGATGTAAAACACCAAGTATAAAGGGAAACATTGACAAAACGACTTTCTACTGAAATCCAGAACCTTCTATAAAAGTCACACTTTCCATAAACGCTTTTAGAACCGCCGAAGCTAAGCCACACATATGCGCGCAGTTGGCAGGAGGTGCGCTGACAATGACTGGCAACCAGAGCAGAGCACATTCCCTAAAACAGATCGATAATAAAAAGGGAAAAGAAACCGGAAGACTTGAAGATTCCTTGTTTGAAGACTATGGGATTCCTTGTTTGATGATGTGGCCGGCCCTGATTTAATCATTCAGAATATGCAAATGAAGAACACCCGCATCTGTCCACACCTGGCTGATTGTCACAGTTGGAAGTCACCTCTGTTATGTTTCACTCTCCTAGGGACGAATTCTCAAGGGGGACTCTTTTCTGGGGCTCAGGCTTCTGCTTGGATTGAGCAGGTAAAGTCAACTTCTTTAGGCCCCCATGACACCCATAAACCAGTCCACACATAGCTCAAGAAATCTGATCCTCGTACTTACTGCACGAGGAGGCTACAAAAGTTAAAATCAAAACAAATTCTACAAAAGAGCTGCTTTTTAAAGAAGGCATAAATTGATGCTAGAAAAAGTAAAATAAGGCCTGGAGGCATGTTTCAGAGGTTAAGAGGTTTGCTGCTCTTGCAGGGGAACTGAGTACAGTTCTCAGCACCTATTTGGGATAGTTCGCAACTGCCTCTAACTCCAACTCCAGGGAATCCAACATTCTTTTCTGGCTTCCATGGGAACCTACACAAACCCTCACATAGACACAAACATATGCACAAAATTAAAAGTGAATCTTTTTTAAGGTAAAACAAGACTGGTAGTGCCCACTATACGGAAAGACTGGTAATGCCCACTGTACGGAAAGACTGGTAATGCCCACTGTACAGAAAGACTGGTAATGCCCACTGTACGGAAAGACTGGTAGTGCCCACTATAAGGAAGAAGGGTTAAGTGACTGTTCCCTTGGACAATGTTGATTTTAAACTAATAGAACCACCAAAGGAATTGTTTGATAATGTTTATCAAAGTTTGTTCTGCATGCATGTGTCTTCTGCTCCAACAGTCTCTCTCCGAGATCTGTCCTACAGAGACAAGTGCACAGGAAACACAGCTTGACTAGCTTTTGTGGAGAAATACACAAAATGGCAAAAATCTGTGAATTAAATCCCCCTCAGATAACTATAATTATATAACAGAATACTATATGGCAACAATAACAAGCTGTCTCTAGGCATAATGTCAGGATTTAATGAATGCTGCATTGGGGAATTTAAGCCAGGCATGTCAGGGGAAACTGCTAGTTTCCATTTATATTGAGAAAAAAAAATCAATGACAATAGGGCTCTAAGAAGTTCCTTGAGGGGACATGCCTAGAGGGGCACAAAGAAGGTTTCTTTGGGGCCTGTGCATTTACTGGAATGGGGGTTATGAGAGGGCATGATGCAGTTATGTATAAAACACTTTGGGCATTTAATAACTCCAGTTCTCTTCCTATGTGCCAATATTCTGATGAAAATTTTCCTTAAAGCACAACAGACATTTGTGCAGCTTTGAAGTTGTTACAGGATTAAGAAATTAACCCACTTTCTAAGCGATAGGAGCTGAGAGAAGACTCAGACGTGACTCTTGTAGAAGGTCCAGGTTCAGTTTGCAGCATCCTCCTGATGGCTGTAACTCCAGTTCTAAGGCCTCTGGCACCTTCTTCTGGCCTCCCCAGTGCTGCACGAATGTGGTCCATGGGCATACAAGTAGGCAAACCACTCATACATATTCATCTGGACTGTTTACAAAAACTATTGCAAATATTGATAAGAGAAATGTTTAATGTATGCTAACAGATTTTCTTTAATCTCTCAAGAGTTCCATCTTGATTGTCAAATACGCTTGTGGGTCTGGAATTTGCTGGCAGGAAGGACCTAAGAAAATTTGAGGGCTTCTGTTTCCCATTAGAAAGAATGAAGTAATATTTCCGACTGGCAAAATATGAGTGATGCTTCATTAAGATTTAAATGAGTTGTTTACACTAAAATGGACTTGACATGGGCTGGCTACATGGCTCAGTTGGTAAAGTACTTGCCAAGAGGACCTGAGTTCAATACCTACAACCCAGGCACAAAGTTAGGCATGGCCACGTATGCTTATAAACCCAGCATTGGGGAGGCAGAGATAGGTGCGTCCCTGGAGCACACTGGCCAGCCAAATTAGCTGCTTGGCAAAGCATAGGCACCAGTGAGAGAATCTGTCTTGAAAAACAAGGTGCACCATGCTGGAGAAATGATATCCAAAACTTTTTTTCTGATCTTGACATGCAAGTGCACCCATATGCAAGTGTCTGTGCAAACATATAAGTACAAATGTATGCACACATTTGTGTGAGAACATATGCATGCACACACACACACACACAGACACACTGCAAGGTTCTGATTCAAACCTTCCCAAGGTAACTAGCAGCCAATATTTTGCATTACTGTTCATTTCACTAGGTTCTTTTCCTAACTTATGAAATTATCCAAAAATATATTAAAGATTATTTTGTGCATTTTACCATTTAAAACAATAATTTTCTATTTTATACATGGAGAACACGATAGGAAATTTTGCTGGGAGAACTCAGTACAGGATGTCAGCATTGATACACCAGTTTCTAGAGGGAAATGAGTGTGGAGTCCTGGTTTTCTTTCATTACCTTTTAGAAAATAGCTGTGGATTTTGACTAATTTTCAGTGACTTTCATAATAAATCATGTATCTGCAACAAGCCATATCCTGGTCCCTTGTGAAAGCCTTGTCCCTGAGGAAGGCTTTGTCCCTGGGGGAGGCTTGTCTCTGGGAAAGCCTTGTCCCTGAAGAAGGCTTGTCCCCTGGGAAAGGCTTGTCCCTTGGGAAAGCCTTGTCTCTGGGGAAGGTTTGTCTCTGAAGAAGGCTTTGTCCCTGGGGAAGGCTTGTCCCTGAGGAAGACTTTGTCCCTGAGAAAGGCTTGTCCCTTGAGAAAGATGGTGTAAATATCTTTAAGTTTTATTTTCTCCTGTTTTTTTTCTGCTTCACATCTGCAGGGTCAAACTTCATTGGCAATGTTTTTCTTCTTAGTTTCTGGTAAATGATTATTTGCTTTTTTCCACCTGGTATATGATGAGAAAATGCCAACCCATCATCCATATTATGGGATGGTTTTTACTACACTATGTCAGGGGTGTAGCTTTCATATGTATTCGCTTTCTTAATATTAATGTGTAAGGGCCCATCCCACTGTGGGCAGTGTTACCCCTGGGCAGGTGGTCCTGAGCTGTAGAAGAAAACTAGCTGAGCAGGCCATGCGGCACAAGCCAGTGAGCAGCATTCCTTGGTGGCCTCTGCATCAGACCCTGTCTCCAGGTTCCTATTGGGCTTCCTGCTCTGACTTCTCTTCTTGGTGGACTGTGACTGGGACATCTTGTCTTAAATAAGCCCTTTCTTTCCCAAGTTAATTTGATGATGGTGTTTTAGAGAAGAAGTCAAATCAAACTAAGACACTGAGCCTGAAAAAAGAGTTAACATCAGACGGCTTCCTCGTGGTGGAAGAAAGAGAGGGTCCTTAACAACCTGGCGTAGCATCACACCAGTCCCATTATTAAAACAGAAAACTACAGAACATACTCCAGGCAGGATCACCAAAGGTCTAGGCCAGATGTTTGTGACTGAAGCCATCCCAGGACAATGCTGGATGTGACTCAACTCAACTTGTGAGTGGGTGAAATTGTCGTATTGCTGTTTCATAGGGTTCAACAACCCAGGCTAGACCTTTCAGAAGTTAAGGTTTGGGTTATTCCCTTGAGGGGTTTGTTGAAAATGAAGGGAACTCAGAAGTGCAAGTAGAAGGTTGTTACAAATACTGCTATGCCCCTGTAACCAACCACAAAAGCATGCCACAACTGTCACGAGTATCTTGCTGTGAGCATGTTTGTGTGATGTGTTTGTCTCTCTCTGTGTGTGTTTGTTGTCTTTTCTTTTTATTTCCTTGTCATATAAAATTAAGACATATTGAAATTTTCCCACAAAATTCATTATCATTAATTCTAGGTGATAGCAGTGAAGTCATGGTAAATATGGGAGACTGTGCATCACTCAGTAGCTGCCTCTTCCTTTCTGTGGGCTCAGAGCATCTTCAGGTGTCCTTATGACCTGTGTACCACAGAAGATGGAATTATGATCTTGTTTTCATCTCATGTAGGCATTAGCTATGGTTTAAGATGTGTAGGGGTGACTGGCAAGGGTTAAATGTATCTAGATTCAACCTCCTTTCTAAGAAGGCCTGTGATTCTGTGTGATACTATATTTGAATAGGTGGACGTAGTAGAGATGTTTGGCCCCTCCCTCAAAGTTAGTAGGCATATATTTGTCCATATATAATCTATGAATTCTTTCTGCCTACCACTGGTAACATGATCTTCAGTAATTATCTCAAGCTGCCAGAGCTGACAAGTCTAAGCCAGACACTGGGAATGGACAGCACACCTAAGAAAAGATGGCATCTTAATTGTGTAGGACATTCACTTTGACATGAGGGAACAGAACGAATGGCCACTTCTAATGAGCTGTCACAGAGATACCTGCAGTTTGAGGTATGCTTTCCACCCTCACTGGTTTCCAGATGGCTCTCTGATTACTGGGAACGCAGTCCTTTGCACTACTGTATAAACATACTGAAGTCCCTAGCATCGAAACTAAATAAATCTCTCTGCGGTGCTTCTTCTGATTCCCATTGCCTAGTTCCACTCTTTCTGGCCACTTGCCAACTGTATGTGGAGAACAACCCTTCCATGTCTTCCTCCAGTTCACTCTCTGAAACGGAATGGATTCTGCTTCTACCTTCTTCTATTACAATGGTCCTCCTCAGCACAGCACCTAAGGCAAGACTCTTATCTAGCTCACCCCTTGACCTTAGACATTGTTTCCACTTCATGAATCACTATTGGTCGTGTTAACTGTGCCACGTATTTTTTAAGGGTGTCAAGACCTTTCTTGTGTGGGCTGGATGGGTGGCGGTCCTTTGACCCCTCCTTCTGTCTTCCCCATTCTATCTTGACCATCAGCTGGGAGACTATTTCCATGCACACATACATTCCCTGATCAAATCCATTGCCGATGTCGTTTTCCAGATGGGGAACACAAACCCTCATTGTTACTATAGATAGAAACAGCTTCTTTTGTGTCAATACCAGGAATTAAAGGCCTAATTAGCAAATTATGGCAAATGACCTCTTGACTTCCAAGTAGAATTGGAGAATTGTTTAAACAGTAAAGTTTAGATATTTTGTTGATCTTTCTCTCTATATAACATGTTAAAGAATAATGCTAAATTATAAAGTTGGAAAATTCCAGTTTTAGCTAAAAGCCAAAGAGTTCTTTAAAGAGGAAGATAGAAATGGTTCCTATTTGTGAAGCTTATATTTTTGCATCTAAAAGATTTTTTGAAATACCATTTGTAGTACCCTGAACTTTCTTCCTCACTGTCTAATACATTTGCTCTTCATTTGACGTTTTCAAATTCCCTCAACCGAAAGCACACGAAAGCTTCGCAGATAACTAGTGACAACCTTGTGCAATCCCAAACACCAAGTTTAAGAATTTATCAGCGCCAATGCAGTAAGACTCTCTTGCTGAAGACACCATGTGAGCAGGCTCTGTCTGTAGAAAATGGAGAAATTAAGCTTGGACTGAACTGGAAAGTGCCACCCTCCTGACTTGGTTGGATTCATAGTGCCAGAAGGAACCATGCAGATTGACAGTGGAGAACCCCCGCCAACATTCCTGCTTGGCTTTGAACCCTGCATGCTAAAATACTGTCACACCAGCCAGGATGTGTCTACTTGTGCAACAGTGGCTCAGCCATCACTGCTGAGACCCTCAGCCTTCTAACTGGATTTCAAGCTGTTTGTCTTACTTGAAGGGAGTCACATCTAATACTATAAGCCAGAATAAAAACTTGTGGTTGGTCACATCGTCAGTCCCCATGGAGAAGCAGCTCCTACCATTTTACTAGATAGATATGATGTGCCTGCCAAGCTGACTTCTAAACAAGTGTTTATGCCCATAGATCACTATTGTTGTTGGCCTCAGCTCATAATCACTGGTGAGACTCCTGAGAACAGTGTCTGTTGCTGTGGCACCATTACCTAACTCTTGGCCATTGGTAGACATTTAAAGTCACCCCTTCTAAGGCTTGGGTGACTACCATTGTCACCTAGGGAGACAGTTTATAAAGGTAAAGGGGAAAACTGTTGGGATGAGGTGTTTAATTAATTGGGTATGTTAATTAGGTGAACCAAAGGAGGCTTTTGATTGCTGGATTTCAATACTTTGGTAGCTGGACCTGGGTAATCAGTCTCGCGAGGAAGAAGTGGTCAAATAAGGGAACAGACCTTGGGGGCTAGCTTTTGGAACGTAATCTAACAGTTTTTAGCAAAGCAGAGGTAAAGGAAGAGAAGGGCAAGGCCTGCCAGAGCCGCACTTGCCGTTCTTCAGCTGGCCTGAATTCCTTCACAGTGTGAAAGGTTCCCAGATTTTGTGGGCTGTCACCCATGCTGGGGTAGTCTTTAGCTATGCAGCTGTCTTTGAGTCAGTTCTGCTTCTGTATGTAACCTCACACGTATTCCTCTAAAGTAACCCTGATAAAGCTCATTGGTTCACCTAGTTGGATTTGGGGGGTGTTTGGATTTTGAGGGTATCTGTACTTTTTAGTCTATAGTGGACTCCATATTGGGGTGAGCAGATGTGTGTGTTGTCTCTCCCCAGGAAAAGTTTTCTCTCACAAAAACTTGTACTCTGTCCTGTCAATCTTCTGAGTATGCCAGTCCAAAACAGTTAGAAATGAGACAATGTTGACAATCTGATTCTTTGTACCTTCCCTGTGGATTCTTGCCAATGTTATGGGTCTGGGGTGCTTCAGAGATTCAGTAGTCTGACCATTAATACATTTTAACAGAGAAGAGACTTTTATTCAGATACTGGTGCCAGGTATCCACCCGGGACTCAGGGATGCTGCCTTAGTCACTTCAGTCAAGGCTTTATAAAGGTAAAGAATACAAAGTTACAATTTGTGCTCAAGCAGACAGAGGTCTTCCTATGGAAAAAAAAAGTTTGTTTACAGAAGTAGAAACAGCAGTTAAACGTTAACCCTTTACAGACCTTGGCATTCAGAGGTCTAATTTTGCTTTATTGTTTTCTTTCTTTTCTTTCTTTGCTTTTATTTTGTTTTGCTTATGGACCGTGTTGGACCTGGAGAAATGTTCCGAAGAGGCAGAGGTTGAGACNGACCTGCGTAAATGGATAAAGGTGAGCACCATCAGGAACTTAGAGACTGGCCCTTCTAGAGAGACCTGCAGAGCTGTATTGATGACAAGATTTATTTTTTTAACCAGAAAATGTTTTAAATTTATAATCCCATATTTATAATGTTGGCCAGAACATTATGATTTTTACTGTCTGTACATTAGTATTTTCACCAATTGTGAAGAAACATTAAAACAAGTTACATGACAGTGGCTAGGATTTTGTTCTTTGAAAAATGGTTGTCTTAAGATTCAGCAATGGGTACCCCTGTGAGCATACTTAATATCATGGTGGAGAACTAAGAAGGCCTCTAATTGTAACAAAGTTCATGGTTGTGATTTTTTTCCACAAAAATTCCAAATGTTTAAAAACTGTTAATAAATAGTGTTGCAGAGGGTCCATGGTGTCACCAGTGTGGCTACCAGGAGCAAGCTCATTGTCAGCATGTGGTCTCCCCCTCGCATGCCCAGTGTAAGTCCTAAAGAACATGTGTGAACCAGGGTGGTGTCGTGAA
>LOJH01012485.1:0-10746 GCA_001685095.1 Ellobius talpinus
GGTCATGGCTTACCAGAAAGATTCTAACCCACGTCCATCTTGGGCCGGAGCTTCGTGGCGTCTGCCAGACTCTGCTTTCTTCCTTCCACAATTCTGTTCTGTCTTTCCCACCTACCTATGTTCTGACCTATCAGGCCAAGCAATTTTCTTTATTAGTTAACCAATGAAAGCAACAGATAGATAGAAGACCCTCCTACATTAGTGCCGGGTTCACAGAACTAACCAGCACTGGGTCTCTCACTGAACCTGAAGCTAGGCTAGGGGCACCCAGCAAGATCTTTTATCCTCCTGTTTCTGCCCATGTTGGGTTAAAAGCATGCATGGCTACACTTGGCCTTTTACGTGGGTGCTGAGGGTTCAAATTCAGGATCTTGTGCTTGCGAAGCAAGGTCTAGCTGACTTCTTACAGAGGCTGTGGCAGGAACCCAGCCAAGCTTGAGCTGAGTCCTGCTGACTCCACTAGGCGGCCCAGTGCAGTCTGTCCCAGGCTGGCACCCATATAAGTGGCTGTCCTTCTTGTGAAGGTGGTGACATTTTCTGAGCTCTGTTTTCTTTTTAAAAACAGTTTTGCTTTGCAATTTAGACTTGCATGGCATTTGTTATGTAGCTTAGGTTAGCCTCAAATTGGCCATCATCCTGCTTTGGCTTCTTGAGAGCTGGGGTTATAGGCATATACCACAATGTTTGGCTTGTAAAACAGAAAACCTTTTTTTAGTGTTTGGGACCAAGCCTGATACTGGTATGTGCTTGGTAAGCACTCTGCTAACAGAGTCACATCTTGGGCCCTTCAACTTCTTTGAGAAGCATTTAATAGAGGTAGTGGTTGAAGCTTTCCACAAAGGCATGAGAGTTCTCTGGAGACCAAGGGACTTTAGCACCAATGCTGTAGCTTCCTACTGAGAGTCCCTGGCCCCTTATAGCTTGTCTCAGGCTTGTCTCAAGCCATGCTGCCTTCAGCATCACAATGCTGTGACTCCATATATACTGGCAGCACTTTCTATTCATTGGCTTAAGTGGTCTGTCTCCATGCCTGTGTCGTCAGCCTGCTCTGCACTCCATCCTTCAGAGGGTCTTGGGCTAATCAGTGCCATAATTCTGCTCAAAGCCAAGTTCTGCTGGTCCTGGCTCATCTTCTCCCTACTCACTTTTGTGTTACCAGAGATGGAACCCAGGGCCTCTCAGATGCTAGCTAAGTATTCTCCCACTGACCTACAGCCCTAGCTCCATCCTGTTTCTTTGCTGCTGACCACAGGAGCTCCCCACCATCCATTTCTGTGCTCCTATTGTAAAACACTTAGGTGTCTCATTTTAAAACACAATTAAGGCTGGGGAGATAGCTCAGTGCTTTAGAGCACTTACTTCTATTATAAAAGACATGGGTTCAGTTCCCAGCCTCCACATGGTGCTCACAATTGCCTGTAACTCCAGTTCTGGAGGATCTGATGCCCTCTTCTGGCCTTCATGCCATACTGCATACAGATGTTGCACATTTATCCACATGGGCTTGTACACAGGCATGCACGAACGCATGCACGCATGTGTGCACAAATAAATCTTAAGTCTTGGGGTTAAGAGCACTTGTTACTCTTGCATAGGACCCGAGTTCTATTCCCTACACTTCCATGGGGCCGCTCAGAGCAGCATAGCTCCAAGGATTCTGATGAACTCTTTTGGCCTCTGTGGGCACCCTCACACCTGTGCGTGTACATAAACACAAACACGCACATACACAAATACATCTTGGGAGTGATTTGGTGGCTCATCAGGTAAAGGTGTTTGCTGCCAAGCCTAACAACCTGAGTTTGATCCCAAGAATCCTCCTAGAGGAAGGAAAGAACTGGTCTCTGCAGGTTGTTTTCTGACTTTCTCATAGATGCCGTGGCACATGTGTGCCCTCCCAGCCCCCAAGTGTGGTAAAAAAATAATTTACAGTTCCCAACATCTTAGAACATGTCACCACATGCCAGAAGTCATCCTCCAGCCTAAGCCATCAGTCATTTGTTCTCTGCATCCCGAGAGAGTCTCTGAGGTCGCCAGTATGTCACCTGGCACAGTGCCAGGCTTCCTGTCCTCGTTGGTCTAGACTTCCTTTGAACGGCAGGGACTCTGTCCTGCTTTCTTGTCTGCTTGCATCCTTGCTTCCGAGCTCCATACAAGTTTCTATTTTTTCATCACTCTCATGGCCAGAGGGATGAGATTTTGAGTTGGTTTTTGTTTCTGGAGAGACTAAATTAGGCTGGGGCCTGATAGTCCCTTCCTCTCTCTTATGGGTAGACTAAACCAGAGTTCAGAAGGGCCAAGGAACAAGCCTAGGGCCACACACAGCAAGCTGGAGAGCAGCCCGGGCCCACAGCCCAGGTCTGTATGGATGTGGTGATACCTTCCCCAAAGTTCTGAGACCTTCTCCGTTTGCTGCTCAGTGAGTTCAAAGCGAGCGCCTCACTAATGACGGCCCCTCTTGGAGCCTGTGCATCCTCCAAGTCCTTTGTTCACTGTGAGTTTGGTTGTTTCTCTGGCAGCCAGGTGCACTTGATCTCTGATTCACTCTTCTCTGAGCGAAGCCCTGGTAGGTAGGTGAGTGGGTCGGGAGTTCTAAATTTATTATAGGAGGTCCCCCCTTCTGTTTAATATTAAAGTCCTGTCAAGAGTCGCGCAGGTTGCTCACCCTGCGTCTCTGAAATCTGATCAGTTTTCCAACTAAGTCCACTTCTGACCACACATCTGTTGCCCACAGTGAGACACCTGCCTGGGACACATCTTGTCTCACCTACTCTCTTGTCTTCAGACACCACTGTCCAGCGTGGGTAGGTTTCCTGTGCTGAGCTCTCTGGGGTCCTCTTTGGGGAAGGTGACTCACCTGCCTGCTCCTGGTCTGATCAGGGACCTGTCAATTCACCCACTCTGTCTCCAGTCCTGGCATGTGTACGTTCTGAGGAGTGCACCCTTCAGGTAGGTGAGGGCTGTGCTTCGTGGCTCTCCCTTCTCTTCCTTCCTCCCTGCTCCCACTCGAGCCCCTTGCTGAAGTTTGTTTGGGGCCACATTTCTGGATGTTTATGGCATCAGACGCCCAGCTCTTCCAGAGCGACGGATGCGGGAGAGGAATTGAGGCGTTTGTTTGAGAGCTTCTGAGAGCTTTTTTTTTTTTTAGCACGAACAGTTCAAAGAGCTCCTCTTGTTAATCAGAGGAATATTCCAGCATCCCTGGGGTGGTCACACTGGCTTAATTGGAACCCAGGCGGCTTTGAAGTCCTTTTAATCCTTTCTGGGCTAGGAGAAAGAATTGGGAGGCAGCAACTGTAAATCTGAAATTTCTTCATTTTATTTACATGTGTCTGGAGACTCACGGACCTCGTTTCCCTGAGGCATTTGTGTTTCAGGCTGTGGACAGCTGAGTGAGATTTGGACATTAGGTGGCTGGGGTGGGAGAGTTGCAGGGCAGTGGGTCACTTCAAAGTGGCAGCAGTGGGCCCTGGTGCCCATGCAGTCTAGCAGCCTCTGAGGCATGCTCTCTTGTTCCTCGCCTCCAGCCGCCATACCCACCAGTCATTTATTTTGCTACATGGGGATGGGACATTAGCCACTCAGCAGAGCATTCTCCCACACCTCTTTAGTTCCTCAGGTGGATCCAGATCGTTGTGCCAGCTAGACACAGCAGGACAAGTACTTGTCTGACTTTCCCTGAGCTACCTAGGGTTAGTTGTGATTTAAAAAAAAAATTATTTTTTTGAAGTAGGGTCTTAGAAGGTTTTAGACAGGCCTTGAACTCAGCATATAGTTACAAATGACCTTGAACTTCTCTGTGCCACCAGGCCTGGTTCATGCAGGGGATAGCACCCAGGGCTTCTTACATGCTGGGCAAGCACTTGACCAACTGAGCCATGTCCCCAGCTTGTGTTTGGTTTTGAATCAGGGTCTCACTGACTGACCTCAGAATCCTGGAACTCAGGATTCTCCTGAAGCAAGCTTCTGAATGCTGGAGTAGGTATTTGTTTTTGGAATTTCATTGTTTTCCATGTATTCACATGCTTTTGGGGATGCTCTGCCTCTGTCTGTTGTATCCATGCTGGGGTTACAGAGGTGTGCCACCGTGTCTGGTTATTATCTGGTGATGGGGAGTCGAGCTCAAGTCATCAGGCCTTAGTGGTAATCACTTTACTTAGCAGCCATTGTCCTAGCCTCAGTGCCACCCTCCTGGAGGCACTTCCTGACCAGTTTGTCAGCGTGACCACCTCACTTTGGTCACCCTTCCCCCTGTCCTTGCTGGTCTGTAACCATGCTTGTCATGGAAACATTACACATTGGTTTTGTCCTACTGGCCGTCAGTCCCAGCAGGTAGTGGAGAACCTGTGATTCTGGACACCACATGTTCTGTCAGCGCGCTGTCCACAGGTCTCACTCCTAGATACGTCGGAGACAGGGCCTGACTTTGTGTGGGTCAGGCCGGCATGGAACTCGGTTGGAATCTTCTAGCCTCAGCCTCCCAATCACCGGCTGTGCTGCTGTACCAGACTGGGGGGTTGCTGCAGCACAAGGTCTGTAAGTCCTCACAGGTGCTGCACTGAATCAGCCTCTCCCTCCTCCCTGTGCTCGGAGTCAGAGCTGACTCTGGCTTGGCGGCATTTCCTTCCTCGCTGTTATCCACCCACCAGCCTGCCTCTTGGTGATTTTCGACCTGGTTCTGTCACCAGGCAGCTTTGCTCCTTTCCTTCTGCATATTCCAGAACTGACAGGCCCATATCCTACAGGGCCAGCACCAAGGCTGGAGGTGGTGTGGGGTGGAAGTACATTGCTGTGCACTGTCCTGGGAGACCTAGCAGCAGCGGGGATCACAAAGACCCAATGAAGGCCCAGTGCTCCTGATTTTGGGACCATCAGTCAAGTAAGGTAGTGGCAACCTGGTTTCCTAGATCAGGAAGCGAAGTTTAGCTGGACCTGAACTTGATCCTGGCCTGCTCCAAGGCAGTTTCGCCATGCCCTGTCTTTTCACCTCTTTGTTTATTTTTCTGAGCAGCACTTTGGGGAAAGTGCATAAAGATGTTTGGGCCACACCTACCTGCTCTGGAACGAGGCCAAGGGGACAGACGTGTGTATTCACTGTTTAAATTGCTCTTATGTATTTGCGTGAGTATACCTGTGACCTGACACGTGGAGGCCAGAAGACAACATGGGGCTTGGCTCTCTCTTTTCACCATGTGGGTCCCAGGGGTCATCCAGATCCTTGGGCTTGTTGGCAATCGCCTCTACCCTCTGAGCCATCTCAGTGGCCTGCAAGTGTGCTGTCAGTTTCTGTTCGATCCTCTTGTATACCAACTGAGCATATCCTAAAGTATTATCTGCCTTGCAGTCATAGTGGTGTCAATGACACCCTCTGCTAAGCACTTTGTTCTCATGACTTGGTTCAGCGAGGACAGCTGAGTCTGCAGGGGTCAGCTGGTTGGGTATGGGGCCTGAGGCCTGTGTGAGGGCCTCCTTGACTGCCTGTGCTGCGTGGCTTCCCAGTGTAAGCTGTGAGTTCCACGCCTGGAAATAAGGATGAGACCCATGCACATGTTTCTGGTCTCTGTATTTCTTGCTGTTTGGGGTTGGGTTTATGTGGGCAGCGGAGCACAGGACCATGGCCCCAAATGACCTGGATTGTCTAGTGCTGCTTAGGCTAGCCCAAGCTAGCTTTGTCAAATTCTGGCAGATATTGCAGTCTCAGATTCCTTCCTAGTAGGCCATTTGTGATTATTTTCCTGTTTCGTTCTCTTACTTGTACATGTATATGCATATATGTGAGTATATGTGCATGTGTATGTGCATGTTTGTGAGGTTACAGTGTCTCCACCGTATTCATTCGCCAACAGCCATTTCCCACTTTATTTTTTGAGACAGGATGTCTCTTTGAGCCTGGTGCTCATTGGTTTTGCTAGATCGTCTGGCCACTGAGTTCTGGGGATCTTCCCGTCTCTGTTTCCAGAGCTCAGGGGTTATAGGCAGGAACTGCCACCCTTAACTTTTTCTTGAGGAGTGAGGATCAGTCAATCAGGTTAATAAGATGGCCACAGTGGGAAAGCGTTTGGCACCAAGCCTGGTGATCTGAGTTTGATCCTGGGACCCACATGATGGAAGGAGAGTACTGACTTTAAAAAATTTACATGTTGCCCTCTGACCTACATACACCCCCCCACCCCCCACCCCACTCTCATAAATAAGTGCAAACAAACAAATCAGGTTTTGGTGCTTTCAGATAGGCATTTTATTACCCAAGGTATCTCCACAGGCTCTACCCTTGGTTTTTTTTTATTTATTAGAAAGAATCAGGTTTTCATTTCTGTAGCCATCCCAACTCACCAAAAGAACAGTGCATTTGAAGGCATGGTGCCTCCTCCATGTTACCCTGGCTCTTCTCATGCTCACCCCAGTCCAGCTCCCTTGGTGTGGATCATTCTGAGCTCCGAGACAACAGTGGACTTGCTCATTCAGTCTTACTCCCAGGAGGTCCCTGTGGTGCCAGTCATCTGCTTTGTGACTGAAGAGATACTCTGAAAGCCCCCACCAAACCAGTGTGTGCAGAAGATGGCTTTACTTTGCCGAGTGAAGGCCGCGGAAGGTGCACGGGAAATTGTGCAAAAGTTGTGAAGAGGAAATTTTTAAACAATTCAGATCAAAAGCTATAAAATCAAGTCAGGTGGCAGGCCCCACCTCTGAGGCACAAAGCTTGTAGTCATGAGTGTGTCTTCAGGGTGTGGTTTGTGCGAAAGACAAGATAAAAACTCTTCTGTGCAGATTTGTGGATGATTATAGGAATGTGTGTGAGACACACACACACACCCACACACACCCACCCCACCCACCCCTCTGCATGCTTGCCCAGGTGAGGCAGCATGGAGGCCTCAGATTGATATCAGGTTTCTTCCTCAGTTGCTGTCCACCTTGGTGTTTTTGAGAGGCTCTGTCACTGAGTGGAGCTTGCTGTTTTGTCTACACTGGCTGCCAGCTCGCACCAGGGAGCCTTCTGTCTCCCTCCTCTGTGCTGAGTACAGGTCTCTGCAGCTGTGCCCAGCTGGTGCATGCTAGGAATCTGAACTCGGATCCTATGCTTGTGCAATAAGTGCCTTACCCAGTGTCCCGTCTCCCCAGCCTGCATTTTTTTTTCTTTTTAAGTTAAAATGTCTTGGGTACAAGCCAGGTGTGTCTCACACACCTTCAATCCCAGCACTTGGGAGGATGAGACAGTTGATCTATATGAGTTCATGGCCAGCCTGGTCTCTGTGTTGAGTTCCAGGACAGCCAGGGCTATATAGTGCGGCCCTTTCCCACCCTGCCCCCCAAAACAAAAACTGAGGTACTTAGATTTTCAATTTCTCTCTTAACGAACTTTAGAATCAAATCGTAAACCTTGAGTATTATTTAGATAGAAAGTCCCACTCTCACGACAGCTCACTCTCTCTCACACATACCCCCCACCCACTCTCTCTTTCTCTACAGATTTCATCAATGCTTCTGTGATGGCCTCTTTTATAATGCAAGTCATTTGTGTTACATGTAGCTGAACCTCATTTAGGAATGATCTGATTGCTTGTTTATAAATGGTTATAGTTGAATTCTCATGTGTTAGTTTGTCATGGGAATAACACATTTCTTTTTTTTTTTTTAAAGAGATTTTAGGTAGCACCTGCTTCATAAGGTTCAGAGCTAAGCTTTGAAATAAGTAGTCATTGTCTACTCAGTAGTTATTCTATTTCCTTGGCACAAAACATTTACGAAAGACCTGGTGAACTGGCTCAGCATGTGCAGGCGCCTGCTACCAAGCCTGGTGGCCTGAGTTTAATCCCTAGGACCCAGATGGTGGAAGCAGAGAGCCGACTCCCGCATGTTGAACTCCCTCCACACATGTGCTGTACCACCAAACCCCTAATGAATATTTCAGAGTGCTGAAGAAGTTTGCAGGTGTTTGCAGCTAAGGCTCCTGCTTATTTTTTCATGTCCTCCAGGAAGCTGCTTCTCCTTTATTTGTCCCCTACACCCTTAGCATAAATGCAAGCCAATATAGCCATGCTTAATTTTTGGTTTATTTAAAGACACAGTGCATTCACATTCTGCTTCCTTTGGTGGGAGCAGAGTAGGGGGGAGTCTTGAGACAGGTTTCTCTGTCTCACCCTGGCTATCCTGGAATTCACTCATAGACCAGAGACCCACCTGCTTCTGCCAGAGGGCTGGGATTAAAGGCATACGCCACCACACCTGGCTCTCTTACTTTTATGTAGTAATGCATTTTGGAGATCTTTCCTATCACTATATATGTAAATTGAGTGTTCTTTTCTCTTGATTTTATCCAGATTTCTTCATCTGGGTAGACTAATTTGTCCAATAATATTGAACCTGGTTTTGTTTTTCTCCAATGCTTGGGATGGAACCTAGGACATGTGAGCAGGCATTTTTGTCACACCTTGAGCCCAACACTGCACTTTTTTTTGAGACAGAGTTTCTCTGTGTAGGCCTAGCTGTCCTAGAACTCACTTTGTAGACTAAAATGGTCTTGAACTCAGAGATTGCCTGCTTCTTGAGTGCTGGGATTAAAGGCGTGCATGACACTTGTGGCTAGCTGATACTGAACTTTTAAAATCCATATTTTACCGTCAGACGCAGGCAGAACTTGCCAGGATGTATTCTTCTAAAACAGTCTCGTGGGTTTTCATCTTTTTTCTGTTTGGAGTCTCTGCAGTGAAGAGCCCAGAGCAGAATCGAAGGTGAATTCCTCCTGTGACCCTGACCTCTGATGAAGGAGAAAGATGGCTGTTGGTCAGGGTGGAGTGCATGGTGTGTGAGCCTGTGCTTTAGGCTGGGGAGGATTGCAGTGCAAACAGGACCACAAAGAACCGGGTTTGATGGTGATGCTTAGGGTTGTAGCTATGTAGGCTGGAGCAAGCCCAACTAAAGACAGGTGACAGTGAGCAGTCACCTGGAGTGACAGGAGAGCTGTGTGTGCACACTTACAGGAGAAACTCCCCAGAGAAGAGGTATGTGGGACCTGAGGAGAGATGTGGTAATGGCTGTGAATTGGAACAGCTTCTGCCTTCCTGTTTCTCTCCTGGCCAGGCCATCTGTGTGACCTCGTTTCCAAAAAAGAGGAGGAAATGTCATGTGACAAGGGCCTGCTGGTCCTTTGCTGCTGTGGCAAACCTCTGTGCCTGAGACAGCAGCCAGCCCTGCCTTGTCTTCCTCAGGGAGAGGGACTGTCCCTCTACACGCCTGGAGCTGACAGCTTTGGAAGGTGGATGAATGATATTGCCTGCTTCATGGTCAGGGTGTCGCAGGGTGGTTCCCAGCTCTAATGATGATGCAGACTTGTGCCTCTTGAGTGTCTGCTGGTGCTTTAGTGACTGTGGCCTCAGGACTCTGAGATTCCAACTCTTGCTGGATGGCCTTAGGGTTGTGGACCTGCAGTGCATGGCACAGCGTTAGGCTGCCGTGCAGTGCTGACTTAGTATGTGATGTTTGCTTGTCCTTGGTCCTGGACATTTTAAACCAGCTTCTTATCAGTTCTGGAAGAAGTCTGACTCTGTCTCCATAGCAGTGAGTGCCGTCACCCTTTCAGCTTTTAGCACAAGCTTTTGCTATCTAATGTGTTCTGTTCTGGACTTGGCATACTTTTTGCAAGAACAATAAACCCATCTCAATGGGGATGGGGGGTGGAGGGCTCTGTTCCCTCCTTTCCCTCCTTTTTGGTTGGGCCCTGGCTGAAGCCCAGTCCCTGCAGTTTTGGACTGTGGTCTCAGCCCCGTGGCTTCCTATTCTCTGGAAAGAATGGCACCTTGGAAGAGAGCTCATGGCCTGGTGTTTGCTAATTGGGTCTGTGGCTGCTGCCACTTCATTCATTCTCGACACTGGTGTCCTCGGGATTGGGTGTCTTTCAGACACTGAAACCGGCACTTATGGCTTCAGTGAGAGCCATGGCACCTGCTATTAGAACTCAAAATAGCTGCAGTTGGGGCTGGAACTGTCTTTGCCTCCGAAATAAACTAGTGGGCTCAGGCCCCCAGCATTCTGTGCCTGCAGCTGAGTTTGTGTCACAATTCAGCTGTTCCTGAACAAAGAGGCCTCTCCCTGAGAGCCCCCCACCAGACCATGGAAGGCCTCGCAGCTGAAGCCACGGTTGTTTGGCAGCAGATGCCACAGCTTGGACTGCGATTGGAACTGTCACTTCCCTGTCATCCCATGTGTTGGAGGCCCCAGAGGCCCCACGCGCCTTCCACTTTGTAGTTGTGAAGTGCGAGTGTCACGCTCACTGCACCGGACTGGCAGTGGTATTTTTAGGCCACAGTGACACTCGGTGGGACGCCTTGTATTTGAAAGCACTTTGCTAATCCCTAGAGTGCCTGGAAGCTTCTCCTAGTAGCTTTAACCACACAGGTCAGGAGGCTTCTGCAGCACAGTCTCAGCCAGCACATGGCTGTCTGTGGGCTCTGTTCAGGGATGAGGTGAAGGCCATGCCTATGTGATTCCACAGGTGTGGAGAGCCCTCCTCCATGCCTATGAGGTCAGCACAGGTGGTGGGGGCCAAGCAGTGCTGAGCTGGTTCCTGTATCTCAGAGCTTCTTAAGGATTGCCCCCCTTCCCTTTACCCTGGTGCCAGGACTCATGGCGGACTGACAGCGCATGATGAAGGTTCTGCTCCCTACACTGCAGCTTCTAGTAACTATCCCTTGTGGCCTTTTCTTTCTTTCTTTCTTTCTTTCTTTCTTTCTTTCTTTCTTTCTTTCT